>JAASGW010000109.1:0-61996 GCA_023334395.1 Phytopythium sindhum
CACTCGAGAATGTTTGAGGACATTCCATGCGGTCGTAATCATTGATCACTACCGTGAGTGTTGGTGTGTAAACATGGATCAGACATCATGTTTACGACACCCGGCGATCCATGACGATTAGTGTGGTGCACACTAACCCGTGATTGGATTGCGCCATGTAATAGGCATTAGGGCCCATTACACACACACTCACGATTGATGGTCCACCGGTTAAGCCACTGCAGGCAAACGACGCCACTCCCTTCCGAATGGAGTGCGTACCGTAGAATTTCGCGTCGTTATCGCCCTTCAGTGATTCAGCCAGTACTTTTCCAAACCGCAGTTTTGATTAGACCCAGGAAAGAGTGCTCCAGGTATCTGGCGGGGATGGCACGCCCAGTAGACGGCTAGAGCAGTCACCCAGCATGTCGCAGGCGCCTCTGGATTGGCGTACAGATGACGCGGGTCCTTCGGCCCACTTCCCTCCTGGCTGATTTTTGTCTTGTGGAGTACACAGCCGATACTGTCGTCCGCGCTCACCAAATGCGAGATCTGCACCGTCTCGACCGACTTTGAACGGCACATTAGCTTCCATTGTGTTGTTAGGAAGAGGTTGGAGAAGCCGGAGTCGTTTCGCGCCAACAAGTTGCTGCACAGTTCTTCACAACGCGAATACATCAGCGCGCGCTTGCCTGAGTTTCGGGCGCCGCCGGACTGAGCACAATCAGCCTACAGGCGTTTGATACCAGAGAAAAGTGTCTTTATCCCTTCGTCGTATCCGACCGGAGCCGGGAGGTTGTGCCGTCGATACAAGTCCTTCATGGCGCTCCAATATCCGCCCAGGGTGATGGCCTTGAAGTCGTTCCTCTTGGCTAGCAGGAACGCTTCGAACCCCTTGGGCGTGAACGTGAGGGGGTCAAGTTCTCCTGATGCTTTGAAGAAGCGTTGAGGGTTGATAATGTTCTTGTTCGCCATCACCCACGTGCGGATGCCCTTGAGATATCTCTTATATCTACCGACAGTGCCCGACGCAATGCACTGAGCACGTACGTCATCGCCATCGAGCTCCAGAGTGTCAGCAGCAGGCGCGGGTGGGAGATCTGCAGCTTCGTTGCGCGACGATCGCTGGCTGATGGATGTGTCCATTGCTGCTCTTTGCTTGCTTTCGGCAAATCAAAGCTACTGATGCCCCGTAAGAATTCTGCCTTACGGGATCACCCGCAAAACTTGTTGACTCCTTCTCACATGATAATAATATGGAGGTAGGGGGTAAATCATTACCCTGATGATCGAAAACATAAGGCGTTTTCCTTACTGCACACTCGCAAGTTGTATGAACAACTTATGAATTCGAACAAATGTGTACTTCGAAATGGATAGTGTGCATTGATTCAAGCAAAGCTGGAACCGTGAATAGGGATGGTCGAGACCATCACTCACTTGATTCTGTACCCATATCGCTCTCGATTCGATCGACCAATCAGCACTGCGCATTCGGAGAATCTTCTCTTCAACATATTTAAAACTCACCTATAGCAGTACATTTTCATTTCGAAATGGGAAGATCACTCCGTATCAGTTGGGATTTTGCGCTGCCGAGATCGCTGCGTCGACCCCACCAATCCTTCGAGCCCAGCGCGAAAATGCCCGTGGAAACTCGCAGCGCCAAGACGGCCAAGTCGCTGATGATTGAAGGAGATGCGGCCGTGTTGCCCTCCGAGAGCGAGAGCTCTTCCTTGTCCAACCAGGAGGCCCACGACCTGCCACCGAACCCAGTGAGAGACCTCGTGGACTACTTGAAGAAGTGGTCCATCCAAGCCGATCCCTCGCCGTCCCCACCAGCGACACCCGGCAGCGAGAGTCTCGAGGAGAAGTCGATCCAGACGGCGTCGGAGTTTGAATCCGAGCTAGTGGGTATGGTGAACCTCGTGTACGACACGCTGGGCAACGCACAGAGTGAGAAGACGTACCAGCGCGCGCTCGAGATGGAGATCAAACAGCGTGGACTTACGTGTCTTTCGGAGCTCGAGATCTCTATCATGTACAAGGGGCGACAGATCGGCAGTCGACGCGCCGACCTTATTGTGCAGCTCGGCGACGGCTCGCGCTACGTGCTGGAGCTCAAGGCCGTGCAGAAGCTCGCGCCAGAGTACCTCCGCCAACTTAAGTACTACATGGTGCACTTCCACGTGCCGCTCGGGATACTGATCAACTTCCCCAAAGCGCAGCTGTTCCCGGACATTGGAATCGATGACGCAGGCGACGGCGCGATCGACTTCGATGTGGCCAAGCTGCAGGGCGAGAACGAGTTGCGCGACCTGCCCACCCGCAAGGCGCGCGCCAGCAAAGTGGCGCCGGCGCCCGAGATCCACCGAGTGGAGCTGCTCCGCAATTGAAGCGGGCGATGTTAAGTCTCAAATTGTATGAACCCTGTGAAAATGGATACATCCAGCGTGGTTGAAGTAGCTGTATCCATTTCTGAAGCCAGTTTCTTTCTCGTTTTCAACCCATTTTGCGTGGTTTTCATACAAAATCCAAGTATAAAGCTCCCCAAACCACAAGTCGAAGTTCGCCATGTGCGTTGGTCGGATGCCGCACTTTGACTTCGGTCCTTCATTTCCGAATTTGCGAGCGAGCGATCAAGTCCCAAGCCCCAAGTTCCTCCAAGCCCCAAGCTCATCCAAGCCCCAAGCTCCTCCAAGCTTCAAGCGCCCCCACGTCCCAAGCACAAGATGGAGAAGCGCGACACAGTGGCAACGACGGCGGTGGTGGTCAAGGCGGAGCCCCGTGCCGCGGTGCGCCCCGGCAGCAGCGACGACACGGATGACGACGTTCCGCTTGCTCGCATCTATCGCGGCATATACACTGGCGGGAGGACTGTGCGGGGGGAGGACGCGCTTATGGAGCACCTGGCTAAGTGCTCCATCCCGTTCTACTCAGCGTCGAAGCGGAGCAAGAGCGGCGCAGATCGAGCAGGCGAGCGCAAGCTCCCTTCGATCGAGAACTCGTCGCAGTTCGAGCGCGAGATCGTGCGCATCGTCAATCGCGTGTACAGCACACTGGGCAACGCGCAGAACGAGACGGTATATCAGCGTGCACTGGAGGTCGAGTTGGGTCAGCGCGGACTCACGTGCCTCTCCGAGTGGGAGATCCCAATCACGTACGACGGAGAGCGCATCGGCAGCCGGCGCGCCGACCTCATCGTGCGCCTTCCCAGCGGTGCGCGCTATGTACTCGAGCTCAAGGCCATCCAGAGCTTGCGCCCCGAGGACCTCCGACAGCTGCAATTCTATATGGTGCACCTGCGCACGCGGCTCGGCATGCTCATCAACTTCCCGCGCGCGCAGAGCTACCCCGACGTCGAGGGCGGGGACGCCGGCAAGCTGGATGTGGCCGTCAAAATGCTGCAGGGTCATGAAACACTGGCGGATACCTCGCAGCGTAGAAAGAACGGCGGGTACAACAGATACCACCGCGGACACGGGCGCATCGCGCCGTCGCCGGAGATCCACCGCGTCAAGATCGGCCGGCAGGGCATGCAGCGCTTCCTCGCCACCGGGCACAATAAGTGACCCAGGCGTTTGTGTTTTTGTGTTTTTCAGAATGTGTGACGTGGGCGTGGGTTTTATAAAGTTGTGTAGACTTCAGAACAGCCCTCAAAATAAATTAACGACAAATATAGAAACAAAGGGGTCACCGCCCCGCCAAAAATCAACAGCAGCAAACAGTAACTTCCAGGAAGTACTGTGGGAGGAAGGCGCGGGCGAAATGGACGCGGCGGCCATGAACCGCCTGCTCGCGAGCGCGGACAGCGGCGACCTGATGGCGCTGCGGAGGGATCTGCGCGCGGCTCTGAGTGTGGCACTGGACGAAGAGGAGCTGGGAGAGCGCGTGCGTGAGGCCGTGGCGTGTCTACGCTCTCCCGGGTCGCGTCTCGCCGCCGCCGCGCGCGAACTTCTAGCGGTTGCGGGAACCACAGCAGCATCGAAAGAAGAGGGTCTGGCGGCAGGCGAATGGCTCGTGCTGGATGGGCTGGTGACGCATGTCTCGGACACGCTGGCCTCGATTGTGAGCGGGAAAGTGGCCGACAGGGCAAGCGATGAGCAGTCGGAAGAGGACGAGGACGTTCTGTGGGATGTGCTGGTGACGCTTGTTAAGCGATCGACTGAGGAATTGGGCCGAGTGAGTCGTGACAAACGATGGATACAGTGGTGCGAACGCTCACTCCGCGCGGTATTCGCTGTTCAAGAGGAAGACGATCATGATGATGCGGTTGATGACCAGGAACAAAAGAAGACGCGGCAGCGACAGAGCAAGGGACGAACAGCAGCTGTTCGTGCGGTAGCACGCGCATTACTGTCGCTCCACAAGACGCTGACAGCGAAGGATGACGGCCGCAGCGTCGACTTCAAACTTGCCACATTGGTGTGGAAGGTGAGCGTTCGCGATCGTTATGGCTGTTGTGGATTGGTTGGTGGGGCTGTGGCTGACCACGCGCATGGATTCCCAGAACTTGACCAAGCTCGCCAAATCGCACACAGACGTACTGTTTGAAGGGGAATCAATGACCGAATTGAACGATGCGAAGAAGGATACCAACAGCAGCGAGAGCGTTGGCGCCCCTTTGGACGCAGAGGATGTGGTGAACAGTGTCGTCTCTGCGATGGAAGACGTTGTCGGACAGCTCATTGCGAGCGTCACACTAGCGACTGAAGCAGAACAACCGAGTCATGGTGGCGCTGATGAAAGGCATATCGCTAATGCGGCAGTTGGTTCAGCGCTCAAGGTGCTGCGGCTGTATTGGCGCGCGTTCCAAGGCCACTTTCTGCATCTCGCTGCAGCGCTCTCGTCCTCCACGGTGCGCTCTTGTCATATGCAATTCTGTCATGCACGTGAAACTAATTGATCATTGCGTGCGTGCCTTCTTGCCTGTCCAGCTCGAGAACTGCGTGTTGGCTACCGTGAATACGGCAAGCGCTCTTGTTCACATGACAGCATTTCTTTCGAAATCGGGGTGTGGTCATGCACGCAGTTTGTCACCAAAGCTTGTGCGTGATGCGCACTCAGTGCTGGAGCTCGTTATGAGTTTCCCGGCGAAGATTACATCTGCCCACGATACAACGCCACTCGTACTTCCGGAAAGCGGATTGACGATCATACAAACGTTACTCTGGTATCCAGCAGACGACATGGTCCGTGCCATCGAGGAGCGCCAGGAACAATTCAAGTCGGAGGAGCCTCTAGACGATCCCAGTGCCAGGACTGAGAGCTCCATGGACACTGCAATCCGGTGGACTCACTGGTGCTTGCTCGTCGCAATCACAGCAGCCAGTCGCTCTGACGCAGTACGAGACAGAGACACTGATACGAAAGCGGCACCGGAAAGCGACGTCAGTGTTGCCGAACTGCTGGACAAGCTGCTTGACCGCTATCGCGAAGACTGCGCGATCAGGTCGTCGGCAGCAATGATTACAAGTGTGGCGCCGCTGGCCATCGACTCGCTGCTGGAACTGCTGACTCGCGTTGCTGACTTCGAGCAGCTCCAGCTAGCATTATTGAAACACGCTGTGCACCCGTGTGTTGATCAGCGGCATCTGTGTTGGGGGCTGTGGAAAGAGCTGGTCTGCTATTGCTGGGAGGAAGATACGGCACTTCAGGCTCTCGACACGCTGTTGACGCTCGCGGAACAAGAATCTGAAGACGAGGATAGCAGCCATACCAACGAAGACCACCACCAATCACCGACGCCACTGCCTTCGCGTGTGGTTGACGGCATCACGCGGCTCGTGGCGTTCATGTACTCCGAAATGCCGCTTTCGCTCAAGGAAGCCTGTGTGCAGCGTGTGACGTCAGCCATCGAGCATATTTGCAGCGATGGACCGTATCATGCGTTTTCGCCTACTATTGCGGCAAGGCTGTCGCTGTTCGACCAGCTTGCAGCCGCGCGGTTCCTGCGCGACTACAACCACCCAGACAAGGAGCAGTGGATTGCGACGCAGCTGCCAATGTGCTTCGAATGTTGTGGCACCATAATTGAGCTATCGGGTAGCTCCAGCGCCGAGCCTGACTTGCGCTCTGATGCTGGCAAGTTTTCGGGCGCGATGCGCGTGCTGGACGTGTGTCTGCTCGTGCTCAAGGGCGTCTACGACGATAACGACGGCCGAGAAGACACTACCGACCTAGTGGAGCTGTCACGGATTCTCCTGCCAATGATGACGGAGGTGCTGACTCTGCTGGCGAAGAGCATGCGACGACCGCAACCAGTCAGTGGCACAGGTACTGGTATCGGAACTGAACGCGCTCGACAGCGCAACGAAAGCGCGCCATCCGTTGCAGCAAACTCGACTGTCGTGTCGACAGCCCGAGTGCTTCGCACTTGCCTGTACTTGTTGGGCAAGATGGGTGCGTTGTTGAAGCGCAACCACAGCAATCAGTGCGCCCAAGTGATGAAGAACCTACTCGACCTCGTCGGCAATGACGCTGCAGTCTGTGGGGAGTGGGAGCAGATGATGGCCGGTACTGTCGCATGGTTCATCAAGTCGATACTGTTCGACGTCCAAGCAGCCGAGAGCGACATTCCGGTCGTTGCGGAGTTGCTCACAGCACTGTTTCAACGGCTATGTGCGTGTGAGAAGGCGGCAATGAAGTCACCGCTGGGCCAGGTCATCATGGAGGGTTTGTACGGGATACTGGCCCATTCCAACGTCGCCCAGTCGCTCAATATTCAGGCGTCGATGCCCATCGTCAGCGCTAGGCGCGACCTGCGTCAGTTGGTGGTTCTTCACAGAGACTTTGAGGACAATGTTGATGCGTTGGCGAGTACCGTGGCCGCATTAGTGTCGAGCGCCGACGCGCGAGAAGCACTAGGGCGCCACGCGGCGCGCTGCCATCGAGTGTTTCGTCAGTGGTTCTCGTCAGGCACGGATGAATCCATGGAGGGAGCCAACGGCGAAGTTCATGCATCGAATGATGACCAGAGGATCTCGCGGGGGGCAGTGGAGAAGAAGAGGAGAGTTGAGCAAGATGTCACGACGACCACGATCGGCAACAAGCGTCAGAAGCTTGCGCATCTGGTCGCGCGGTGCCGCCAGGTGATTGAAAATTGCGGCTCTACGGCGGAAAACGTGAGCGACCAAGAGTTGGACCGAGCAGCGAAGGTGTTGGAGGACATCATCGCCAAGGTGTTGTCGTTTTAAGAGGTAAGGGTGCTTGTCGTGGCCATCATCCATACCTGACCTGTGGTCAGGAGCACTAACCGGATGAACGCAACACAGTTCGCTGTGATTCGTATACGAGGAGGGCACTTGGAGCGAATTCAGCTGACACGTGACAGCTCAAGAACTGGTACGAACAAAATAAATGTCTCTAACCTATGGTTCAATTGGGAAGCACGATCTTTGCAAGCGAAGCAACATCAGAACACGGCGCCGCGTACCACCTCAGCATCTTCGGGGTGAAATCAACGCGCAGGAGGTGTCTATCACAGCGAAACATCTCGGTGTGACTGGCAGTATGGCTTGTGTGCGCCAACGGCGTTATGCGCTTCGCGCGGCGAGCACAGGTGTGTGGGAGGAGTCGCAGCCTGTGATCGACAGCAGACGCCCTTGTTTGCCTCTCAGCCATTCTGGTGCGCGTCGATGGCAACGTGTGTCACAGTCGCGGTATGACAGCTGATGATGGTCTTCTGCATTCTCCAGTCGAGTCATCGCGATCTCAGCATGCGTTGATCGATCACATTTGGCACCCACGCGTTCGCATCCTTCATCCACGGCATCTCTTCCGAGTCTCCGTTCAGACCCACTCGTTGAGAGACGAATGGCGCACGAACTTGGGGTGGACATAGTCCCACATTTCGAACGGGTCGCCCTTGCCTCCGCCCTCGGTTTTCCCTGCGTCTCCTTCATCGTCCATGGTCGGGAGTACCAGCGGGCTAAGCTCGTCGAGGCGCAGCGTCGAGTTGTTGGTCGACGGGCTCATGGGTAGCGACGCGGACTTTACAAACGTCGCGAAAGAGAACCGACTAGGCAAGCTCTTCCTCCCGACCGATGTGTCCGACGGCGCGCGATAGAAGTCGCCGGTCCAGATTGACGGCTGGAACCGCGTCGACCGCGCCGACAGGATCGAGGGCGCCGACGCGACCGAGCCCATGAAGAACTGCTCGTACGCCTCGCGGCTCCTAGTGGTTGCAGCCGACAACCGGATGGCGCCGAGTTGCTCGCCCTTGGTGCGCACGAGCCGGTCGAGGAACCGCCGCGTGCGCAGTCGCGTGAACAGCCGCCTAAAGAAGCGCATGTTGGTCTCCAGCGGTGCAGATTTCAGCGGTGCGAGTTACCCCTGAGGCGTGATGCACATGGGGCAACCACCCTCTTGCTGCTCGCAATGTGACCTGTCCTCGCAAGTATCAATTCCGGAGTGAGTCATGCCGATGAGGGCGGTCGGTGAACGCGCTCGTCGTAGGATGGGAGATCTGGTGGACGCTGGTGCTGGTGCGTGTCCACTCATCATTCAGCCGGCGTTTCGTCCCGGTCGCTGCTCTTCATCGACGGGGCCCCGACTGCGCTGTCGGAGGGTCAGCATAGGAATCTCATGCAGTGAACGCGATCGCCGGGAAGCGACGGAAAGAAACAGCCAGTCGCATGCGCTCAAAGGTCGCGCGCTGGACGGCCATGGAGAGCAGTAACTTGTTCAGCTGCGTTCGCGATGGAAAGAATCGATAGCCGCAGTCGGGTTAAGCTCTCCATGCATCGAGGGAGGAGCGCGGCGAAACGGAGCGAGTGCACAGGGACGAAGAAGGCGCGGCGCGCGCTCCCGGTCCGTCGATTTTAGTTTGATGGGCGTCACCCTGTTTATTCTGTCCCCAAGGGGCGCGACGCTACGGATGCCAAAACTGCTCGCGTACCTGACGGTATCATGGGATCCGCCCCGCGCGCTGCTGACGTAGCGCGGAGTGTGTCACGGCCTTTGCGGCGCCTACTGAGGTCTCGCACCGCGCTCATTTGGTGTCAAACGAGTGACGTGGCGCGCGACAGTCGACGACGCACCGGTGACGCTGCCGCATCAAGCGACTCACCATCCCTAAGGAAGCATTCAGGGCTACAGTCGAAAGGCACCAAGTTCGGGAACTTGGTATCTTTTGACTGTTGGGAACTTGTTCCCTATCGCCACACATGCAGACAGATGAAGCTAGTGATCGGAATCTTCGCGAGCGGATTCGTAGCCTATCGCAAGGATCGGATGCATACAGTAACGCTCTCACGACGACGACGCCACCCGCAGTCCAACGCCAGCCCGCGGCAGATTCCTACGCGCCTCTCTGGTCACTGGGCAGCTAGCAGGGAGAAGATGTCGCTGTCATGGAGCACGAGAGCGCCATGGGCTCATTTACGCCATTGGACTGACGCGGAGGATCTCGCTTCAACGTCGCGCCTCTTCAGGAGTAAATACCGGCGAAATACCAGTAAGACACCGGTTGAATGGTAATATCAGAACTACCCAAGCGCATATCCTGCTGCTACTGGTTGAATTATAGTCGAAAAGACAGGGTACGTGAAATGGGTTCACTTTGGACCTAGAAACTCAGTCACTTCCATCCACGACGCAAAATGGCACATGTAACTTAGTGCACGATGCACCACGCACCACCAACATGCTTGCTTGTTTCCTCCTTCAATGCAGGTCGCTAGTACTGTAGCACGGCGTCCTTGCCGCTTTCCTTGTGTGGCTTGTGGGTGGTCGCTGCTAATAGTGGAGGACCCCCAAGCTATCCTCGCGAAACCAACCGCGAAACCAACCACCCGACCATGTCACAGGCCCAGATCCGTGTCCTCACCCACTTCCGACCCACCGGACCCGTCGTTTATCACCATCAGACTATGAAACAGAAACCGGGTTCATAGATACGGGTCTGGATCGCACGGGCGCATTGACCCACGGGCCGAGACCAAGTCGCCCCATGGGAACGAGCGCCGCCGGCGTAACCCCAGAAAGGAAACGCCGCCCGCCCGTTCGCGCCCTCCATACTCGCGCCCGCTCCCTCTTGCCGCGCCCTCGACGCCCGACCAGCCGTCGCAGCACATCGCTTTTCCCCGCCGCCGCCTCCCGTGCGCTCTCGTCGAGGAATCACAGGACACCCCCGCCGCTGATCTCGTACCCAGCAAGGTGCGGAAAGTATCTTTGCGGCCGGCGAGGAGCTACAGGTCGACTGAAATGGTGCCGATCCGTCCTTTCTCGACTAACGACCAACTTTGGACGTGCAGATGGCGATCCCCGTTGCAGAGGCCCAGGAGAAGGCGCGCGCGTGCTGCGGCAACCCCAAGATGCTCATCACGTACCTGTGGTTCATCACGCTGGTGAGTTGTCGTGGTTGTTAGCGCCGTCGCGGACTCTGTATGGAGCCGTCACTGACACTTCCTACGACGACAGATCTTCGGGTTCATGTACGCGCTGGCGGCGATCGTGGCGGCGGTGAACAACAACGGCAGCGGCATGGCGGACTCCAAGTCGCTGGGCTTCGTGGGGATCTGGGCCATGCTGCTCATCGTGTCGCTGTCTGTGGGCGGCACGATGGTCATGCGCAAGTACCAGACGCCGCTGGCCGTCGGTTTCTTCATCGGCGTCGTCATCATGATGGCGCTGCAGATGTTCTCGCTGTCGGTGCTCTTCGCTGGCGCCGCCTACCTCGCGCGCGTCGAGGCCGAGAAGGGCGAGAGCACCAGCATCCACTCCAACGAGGCCGCCTCGGTCTTCTCCTTCTTCATGTTCGTCCTCTACGTAAGTGCCCACTCGCTACTTATTGTTCATCTTACTGCTATCGGCGTGGCTAACGGTGGATCCTACGCACAACAGGTCGTCTTCTCGGCCGTGCTGGTGAAGCACCGCAACGTGATCATCAAGGAGGGCCTGAACCTGGACCCGATCGCGGCTGCGGCCGGCAACCTGTCGGCTGAGAAGGCCGCGGCCAACGCCATGACGGGCACCGCGTCCTCGCCCAAGGCCATCCGCACGGATCTCGAGGTCGGCAAGCCGCTCGCGGCGCCCGTGAGCGTGTAAACACAAGAAGAAGACGAGCAATGAAGCCTTATGCGCGTGCCGTGGCGCCCCTCTCGGCCGCCGGCGCTGCCCATGCAGTAGTTCATCGTGGCCCTTCGGCCGCTTCAGGAGCAGATAGCATCGGTGGTGAGAGCGAGCGAGCATTTATATAAAATAGCCATTTTCATCCCAAATCACGACTTTCAGTATTATGTGCATACTGATATAGTTATTAGTTACGCTGACGATTGCGTAGGGTTCGTGGTTGTTTTGCAGCCATCAACAACACACAAGTCAACAAGCAAGCGTACCCCCTTCGCGATAGGGTTACGCTTTTCATCCCCACCCAATCTTCTTCTCCCCCCTTTTTGGGTTACGCTTCTGCTCATTCCGCGATTTGCTTTGCAGAACCACCGAGAGATTCACCATGGGATTCCAGATTGACACCATCAAGGCCGGGTACGTCACGCTCCCTGGCGCTCCCCAGCGCCCCCACGCACACGACCAGCGGCCCCCTGACTGCCTCTGTGTGTGAGGGTCCGGTGGTACAACCTGCGCGTTGTACCGATGATTTCCCTTCTAACTCTGCTCGTGATTCTCTCACGATAGTGACGGCACCAACTTCCCCAAGGCAGGCAACACCGTCAAGGTGCACTACGTGGGCACGCTCACCGACGGCTCCAAGTTCGACTCGAGCCGCGACCGCGGCCGTCCGTTCGAGTTCCGCGTGAGCATACCGACGCCAAGCGTCTCGAGTGGGTTATGCGCACAAGTGACTGACGCTGTGCTCTCTTCTTCTTCTTCCTCTTCTTCTTCGAGGACAGCTCGGCGCCGGCCAGGTGATCCGCGGCTGGGACGAGGGCGTGGCGCAGATGTCGCTGGGCCAGATCGCCAAGCTGACGCTGCCGCACGAGTACGCGTACGGTGAGCGCGGCTACCCGCCCGTGATCCCGCCCAAGGCCACGCTCATCTTCGAGGTCGAGCTCATCTCGTTCTCGTAAGCGCGCAGAGAAAAATGCCAAGTCGAGCCGTCGACGCATCACTTCGTCGACCAGAGTAGCTCTGCTCATGCTCGTGCTCGCGCGTCCTTTGCTGTTGTTATGTAGGGAGAGCGAGACGCCAGCAGCGGTCTGTTGTAAAGCGCGCGTGTGTTTTATAATAGCGAGTTCTGGCCGTCCGACCCTCAAGTTTGAGTCGTGTGGATTAGATCATCTCTAGTCCTTCCGGGTGCGCCGAAGACTTCCCCCCGTGGCCTGTTTGCTCCGCAGCGAGTCGACCAGCAGCCTCCCAGGGTTGCGCGACGGCGACTTGGGCGACTGCGGGTCATTGGCGGTCTCACCAGTCGGCTCGGTCCACATGGAGACGAAGTACTTCTTGCTCATGCGCTTCAGCGGCCTCTGCGCCAGCGCCGCCACCGTCTTCGCGCGTCGCTGGTGTTCCTGTCCCAGTCGAAAGGTTAGTCCACCACAGGGGCATATATTCCACCCAAGCTAACACGTACGAAGGCGCGGACGGCGGGCGAGGTGCGGGAGGCGCATGGGTTCTCGAACGTGGACGCGTACTTGTCTGAGATGAGCAGCGTGGGGCCTGAAGCCGAGCCGTCGATGCGCCGCTGCTGCGCCGTGTGCACGTCCGTGGACACGACCGTGCTCACGAACGAGCCGGCGACCCATTTGCGCCGGTTGGGCTCTCTCCAGCGCGGGGATTTGACGTACTCGGCGGTGGTTGGCGGTTCGTCCGCGGCTGTGGACTCTCGAGGAGGTTGGTACAGCCTCGCATACACGTTCTCGAGCCCATCGTCACCCTCCTTCCGGCCTTTCAGTGTCGGCGATGGCGGACAGTGAGCGGTGCATCGCCTTGCACCAGCGATCTCAACGTCGTTGTGGTTGGGACTGGAGCAGATGATGTCCGAGACGAAAAACTTGCCGCAGCTAAGCGGCTTGTTCGCCGGGATGGCCATCGGCGGCTGGATCTCCTTGTGCTTCTCGCGCGTCTTCTCTACGTTAACGATGCGCTCGCGGTACTCGTCGTGCATCGGCGCTCCGTCCTGCTCGCTCCTGTCGTCGGTCACGGCCGGAGCGCGCGGATCGATCAGGTGCTTGACGCACTTGCCGCCGCCCTTGTACACGCCGCGCGGCGAGTACGCACTATATCGCAATGTAAGGTGTGAGGCACAACCAGCAACTGATTTGTGTTGAGAAGAACTCGTCGTACCCGATCTTGACGTCCGGCCCGCCGTGCTCCAGCTCCTTCCGCCGCACCCGCGGCCTGGTCATTGACGCATAACGTTAGTTGACAGTTAATGTTTTCGTTGCTGGCAGGCTCAACGCACATGTAGGCGCGCGAGTAATTCTCCTTGGCGTAGTGCTTCCCCCACTCGTGCGCTGGCGCCGTCTTGACCCACTGGCCCACGCGCTCCAGGTACGCCTCGTGCATCTCCTGACTGGCCCACAAACCTCTCGGTCATCTACACGCCCTATAACACATCATCGCACGGGGACGACAGGCAGAGGCGCACGTGGTTTTGCCGTAGATGTGCTTTGTGCGGCGGTCCTGCTGGTCGACGCGCGGCAGCGGCGACGCCGCGCGGTACTTGCTGCGCGCGCCATCAGCCTCGGACCGCCTCCGCCGCCACTGCACGACGTCGAGCGAGAACATCACGCGTTCATTACCCGGCTCAGAGAGCAGCAATGCACAGAAGCAAGGCAAAGCTGCAGCGGTGGCGAGTCAATGGGCCAGCCGAGCCAAGCGGACCAGGTCCATTAGCGCCACTATCTTTAGCTGCGGGATGGCTACACTTTGTGCCCTTCAAGACCCAAGATTATATTTAATAAAGGCCTGAACTAACGTATTTTGGGTTTGATGTTGATGTCTTCGCGTCAATGCAGCCAGTCCTGCGGTCGAAAGTGGCGATGGATTTCCGCAAGCTGCTGCAGGAGGAACGACGCCGCGCGCGGCAGCAGCAGCAACAACAGCAGCAGCAGCAGCGGCAGCAAAAGGCTGAGACTGATGGCAGAGAGCATGAGGCGAGCTCTCCGCCTAAGGGCGAGGATCGTCCGAGTCTTACAGAGGAGAGGGCGGAGCAGCCACTGGCAACGTGGTCGCAACGGTAACTGCGCGTGCTATAGTCGCATACTATTAGCTGTAGTGCTTGAGCAGATCAGCATTTGGCGCTGCGGAGTCTATTGCGGTGCAATGACACGATGGGATGCGTGGTTGCGACGGTTGCAGGCCGGTTCTTGACGTGGAGCGCTTCCGCAAGGGGCCGATCCCGAACGTGTACTACGTCCCGGACTGGATCTCGGACGCCGAGGAGCGCGCGATCCTCGACCGCATCTACTCAATGCCAGACAACAACGGAGACAACAGCAAGTGGGTGACGCTTCGCGGCCGCCGGCTGCAGATGTGGGGTGGCGAGGTACGCGCACCGTTCCGAGCCGAGCCGCTGCCTCGGTGGCTCTCACAGATCGCGCAGTCGCTCGTGGACGCCGGTATCTTCACAGCTGAGCGCAAGCCCAACCACGCACTGATCAACGGTTGGTAGCAGCTCCATCTGCATTTGCTTCCAACGGTGTCCGTGATGTCTGACGCCGGTGATGTGTTGCTTGTAGAGTACGGCGTTGGCGAGGGCATCATGCCGCACGAGGACGGACCGAGCTACTTCCCGCTCGTCGCCATCGTTAGCGTCGGCAACTCGTCCCGCGTCAACTTCGAGCCGCACCGGAAGCTCGTCGGGACCGAGTTGGAGAGCGACCACGACGCCGGTCACCGCTTCAGCTTCACGCTCGAGCGCCGCAGCCTCCTGCTCTTCACCGACAAGGCGTACACACACTACCTGCACAGTATCGACAACGTCGTGGACGGTACGCGCCTCTCGCTGACGGTGCGCCACGTCCACCTCCCGTGAACGTCGAGTAGGCACCGGCAGCAATGCCATCATGCATTCATATGTATTCCGCATCCACTCCAAGTGTTGTCATACGGTAAATGACGCTAGATACTGGTTACTCATTCGTGCTCACCTTATTTTGCATGGAGTAACCTGGCTCACCTTGTTTCGGCATCCAGGACGGGATCAGGTGTCGACACTTCGCACTTACTGATAAAGTACGCAGCTGATGTCCCGCATAAGCATACCTAATCACTTTGGAGAGGGTTTTTCGCAATCACATCCGCGCTCCTCCATCTCTCCCCCTCATTTCCGAGCTTGACCAACGATCGCCAAGGCAACTTTTAGCACGCAATTCTCGTAAGAAGACAACCCCACGCCCTTTCCAAGATGGCTGGCCGGCTCTCACTCAACATCGGTATGTTCGGCTGCGGCACCGTGGGCGGCGGCGTGTTCGAGCTGCTGCACAACCCGGCCAAGACGGCACAGCTGCGCGCGCTGGGCGTGCAGGCGCTGGTGAGCAAGATCTGCGTGGCCAACGTGGGCAAGAAGCGCGACCTGCGCTTCTTCTCGCCCGAGAAGACCAGCTTCACATCGAGCTACAACGACATCCTGGAGGACGCGTCCATTAACTGCGTGATCGAGCTCATGGGCGGCGTGGAGGACGCCAAGGACGTGGTCTTCCGCGCCATCAAGAGCGGCAAGCACGTCATCACGGCCAACAAGGCGCTGGTCGCCAACTTTATGCCCGAGATCGTGCAGCTGCTGGCCGAGCACCCGAATGTGCGCTTCGGCTACGAGGCCTCGGTCGCGGGCGGCATCCCCATCATCCACACGCTGCAGAACGCCTACAGCGGCGACGAGATCGCCGAGGTCGCGGGCATCATGAATGGCACGACCAACTACATGCTGTCCAAGATGGAGGCGGACGGCGTCGCGTATGCCGACGTGCTGAAGGAGGCGCAGGACCTGGGCTACGCCGAGGCCAACCCCAGCGCCGACGTGGACGGCTTCGACGTGCAGTCGAAGATCGCCATTCTGGCCAAGCTCGGCTTCGGCAGCATCGTCAAGCCCGCGGACATCCCGACCGTCGGCATCTCGCGCATCTCGTCCACCGACTTCGAGTACGCCAAGATGATGGACAGCACCATCAAGCTGCTGGGCGTGGCCAAGCTGCTCAAGCCGGCTGCGGTGGAGAAGCCCCAGGAGATTGCCGTGTACGTGTCACCCGTGGTGGTGCCACGCTCGAACGTGATCGCCAGCATCGGCGGCGCCACCAACTTGGTCAACGTGCGCTCGAGTAACCTAAGCAGCAGTGCGTACGTCGGTCAGGGTGCCGGTCGCTTCCCGACGGCCAACTCGGTCGTGAACGACGTGATCCAGCTCGCGCGCGGCGAGAGCCCGTTCGACCCGTTCAAGGCCACGGTGCCGACGGTGCTGCAGCCCGACTACGAGGCGCACTTCTTCGTGCGTATCTCCATCTCGGACGGCGTCGGCATCATCCGCGCGATCGGCCAGATCGCCGAGCAGAACCACGTGTCGATCTACTCGATCCTGCAGGCGCCCATCGTGGACCGCAAGAACGTCAAGTTCGTCGTGACCACCGATCAGACGCTGCTCTCGCACGTGCGGAAAATGTGCCAGGAGATCGCTGCGCTGCCCTTCGTGCAGGAGGAGCCGCTCTTCCTCCCCATCATGGCTGAGTAAGCAGCTAGCCCCGAAACTAGGACCTAGCGCGTGTCACGAGGCGATTGTTGTAGGTGTCAAAGGTGCTGAATGCGCTTGTTGGGTAGGTAGTAGCCGTCACAGACAAAGCTTGCAATGCACGGGAGGTGAAACACGTCATAAGAGCGTTGGTGATCGGGTTGACATCCAGCAAGTTTTTGCAGTCGGAGCGCGGCTTCATCCTCTGCGATAACGCAAAGGCAAAGGACTCGGGCTTCTCGAAGGCGAACGATCGTTCTCGAACAACTTCCAAGCAATCGATTACCCATCAAGACTGATACGAAGCACACTCGATAATTGCGCTCGTGTCCGGACGAGTGTAGCCACACACAGTTCGTGCGCGGCTGCATGTGACAGCTTGAAAAGCGCCAGAATGTTGGTGCTGGCGAGACATGATAGGCTGACCCTTCCGCTAATCGACACTGAAGCTTCCAATAGCTCGTCAAAATGCCTTTGACGTTGAAGGATGGACTAATACGCTGCTTCAACTTGTTCTATCGGACATGGCCCACAAACTCCCAAGCCATGGAACCCAGAGCGCAGCCAATCGCCTTCAACGTGCGACACATAGGTGCTGAGCTAAAATTTAGAGGACTCTGTCGACCTACGAGCTCAGCCATAATCGATCTAGCTGATGAGCTGAATGCGCAGCTCACAGCGGACTGGCAGCAACATCAAGCTGTACCGCTTGGACAAAAGATCAGATCTCATGGCGCGAAGCACCAACACTCTACAATGCTAGACGTCCACTCCAATTCTGTTACGACTAGCGAGATGTCAAACAGTCTATGATTGGCTGGAATGCATCTATAAACAGGTTTCCAACCAATCGGCGACGAGGAAAGCGTATCCAGACCATCATTCAGCTTGGTGGCGCCATATTTTCTATTTTGTTAACCCATGCGCTCGATTTGTACCTATGTTCGTTGAGGATCAACTTGTCCCCAACCTGAACTTTAGGGCTATTCGCATCGCAAGCGCAGCGTTTGACTGATTTGTTACCCAGCCCTCCCTGCAATGGCCGTTTTCACCTCGTTTCTGTGATGATCGATCGCAGTCGGACGCTGCACTGACCGCTCCTCATTTCAGAATTTAATTCGCAGCGCAATAATCTCCACGGTTATTTGTCCGTCGTCCCTATCGTCCATCCGGATAGAGATGACGATCACCACACGCGTCAAGAGCGAGCTCTTCGAGACCTCTTCGGACGGACAGCGCCAGCTGATCCGCATCGCACCGGAACCGCACCAGCCTCGACGAATGTGTACGTCACCGCTGGCGTTCGCGCGATCACCGTCAACAACGTCGGGACCGGCGTGGACGGAGAGTGAGCACAGCAGGTTCCTCCAGGCGCTCGAGCTGTACCCATCCGGTCCGTGGAAGGTGGTAGCAGCCTTCATCGGCACCAAGACGCCCCGGCAAGTCATGACGCACGCTCAAAAGTACCGACAAAAGATTGCGCGGCGAAAACGCGGGCTCAAGATCTGCGCCGGGTCCGTCGATATCGTCGCACCGGTGGCAGCAGACCACCTCGCGGGCTCTCCGCCCGTCCAATCAGGACAGCAATGTGACACCCCCAGTAGCACTAACAGCGACGAGTCCGCGCTCTCGATCAGTGAGCTCGACCTGCAGCTATTCGAGGCTGACACCACGCTGTACCCGCTGCTGAAAGACCTCGAGGGGATCGGCTCGCTCGAGCTGGACGACTGCATCGTGGAGGAGCTCGAGCCGCTAGAGGTCGGTGACGGCCTTTGCGCGTGCATCAGCCCCGAGCAGGCCGCGCTGCTGGAGCAAGCGCTGCTCGGCACTCGCGTGACGACCGACATCGCGTTCCAGTAAGAGGAACGCGTCGTACATAGCGACCATGCTGCACCATCGGACGCCTTATCTATCATAGACCTTGTTCAGTATTTGGTTAATCCCATCGACGTTTTTGCTTCATGAGTGATGGTGATCTGAGTTGCCGTGTAAGGTTCGATGCGAACTTTGTGTTAGGTTCGCTCGTCACACCACACACCAGCACACACATTGGCAATGGAGATTGCGGTGACCAGGGACTCGCCGCTCGGCCAGTATCTCGCCGGTGCGTGGCGCTCCTCTGTGTCTATGAAGCATGTTATTATCTAATAACGTCAGCGCTCTCGTCCCTGACCTTTTGTGCGACTGTAGAGCTCGATGACGAGACCGGGGGAATGAATTTATCGGCAGGACTGCTGTCAGCGACGCCTTCTCGCTCTCCTCCGGCTGCGCGGAGATGCTCGCGCTATACAAAGATGCTCACGGCACTGTGTAGTGGGTGCAAGTCGCTGATATCGCGCGTGTCGCTCCAGTCGGAGCTCCGGGCGCTGGATGCTGTCTACGAGTCGCTGGATATGGCGTGGCCCGCGTGGAGGTGCGGTCGTCCTCGCCTTACTGGTCTCCCCATTTGCAGCTTGCCCAGACTGTCTGCGTCTGAATGCTCAGGGAGATCCACGCGGTGGAACTGCTGGCACTGGAGCAGCATGATCGCCACGCACTCTTTCATCAGCTAGAGCCGAGGGCGTTCGGAGTTATAACCGCAGCGCTGGTGCCTATCGTGGCGGCGCTGGCGTATTCCTATTTGTTATGCAGCCAAACGGATCACCGGCAGCGGCTGAGCAGTGAAACAATCGTTAGCGACTCGGTGTGGTCACCTCTTGTTGCGTTGGGCCTAGTCCTCGGTTGTGTGGCAGCGCTAGAGCTGGTACGGATGGTGATCAATCGGTCACACAATTCTCCGTGTTGTGAATTCTCACATTCGTGCTGCCTCGTGTGGCGCTGTAGGTGTTCCTCCTGCTGGTCACTCGCGCCACTACACAAGCGAGACGACTGCGTCAGGCTGTTCAATCGTTCACGACAGCGAATGAGCGCTTTGAGGTGTGTATTCGAACCCGCTCCCTGCCATTCAGCGCTTGTCGCTCCCACTAACTCCGTGTATGGATCGCTAGAGCGCCTTCCAGTCCAGCCTCGACCTGGTCAAGAAGGCTGAGCTCGCCAGTCGAGGCTATCGCCTCGGTGGGGCCTTCCTCCCACCAGTTGGGCGTCTCGAGAAGCCGACGGACCGGCTGCAATGCGTCGAGTTGCGCCGCCTGCTTCGGTCGCTGAACGAGAAACTCCTCGCGCACACTAACGCCAACCTGAAAGCTCAAAGCCGATTCAGGAACGATACGCTGGGCATAACTCAGATGGATAGCTCCACTACCAACGGCGAAGATATCAGCGCGCCGTCGTTGCTGGTCACGGCGCTGTCCAAGCGTCACGCAGCGGCCGCCCTCGCCGTCGACAACGCGTTGCACTTGTTGCTGCTCGCGCTCGTTTCACCGCTTTGGGAGGCGCAACGCGGACAGACCACAGATTCTACACACTTGGTGCTGAGAGTGCGTGATTGTCAGCATCGTTTGCTGCACTCATGCGAGCTTTTTCACTCGTGGGAATCGGTACTGGAGTGCCAGAGTCGACGCGTTAGCGCTATGGTCCGGGCAGATACACTATTGCCACCAACCGTGTCGAGTCAGGATCGTGTTGATCATGAGACATCTCCCCGGTCGACAAGTGACCATGAGCAGTTCCAAGCGATAGAATCGCAACTCCACGAGCTCTGGTCGGCGTGCGAGACGCTGGGATCGCTCGTGGTTGCTGCTCGTCATGAAAATACTGGGAAAGACGATGCTTCGACTGAAATGTGGGTGAATCGACTCGCTTCAACACGAGAACTGATGGAAAAGCGCGTTCAAGAGCTGCAGGGCGCCTGGGAAGCCTACGATCAAGCGCTGGCTGGCGCTCTATCGTTGTCTGACTCGGGTAACAAGCCAACATCGGATCCATCGCTTGACCCGGAGGAAAGCGGCATTGATCGGGACAACAACGCGCCGATCCGGAGCATAGAGCCGCCAAAGCAGCCCAAAGAGGACGACTGCACGGTCGTGTTCACAGGCACAAGCACCGGCGAGAAGGACTTCGACCTCCAGAGCATTTTGTGGCAGCAACAAGACGCGAACAGCGCCCCAACTGCCGGCAGGTTCGTTGTCCGCGAGCTGCGCGACGTGCTCGCCTACCGCGAGGCCAACACGCGCTCGCGGACGATCATCAAGGACATTGACAGCGACACGACCGGCTCGACTAACGGTGGGGGCTTCAATGGCTCGACTGGCGTTGCTGAAGCTGCTGCTGCTACTCCGCGTGAGCTTCCAGCACGTCAACCAATGTGTCCGATGGATCTGAACGCCGCGCTCAAGTCGGAGCTTCAGGGTCTTCGGCTTCCGTTCGCCACCAACGACAGCGTGGACGAGGACGTGCTGAGCGACGGCATCGAGTGAGCGGAGACGACACAAGCAGCCAAGGGAAGAAACACTCGGTACGATCAAGCCAACGACATGCATTCTCTGTTGATTTCCGCGTATTTGTTTCTGGTGTTACGACGTTTGTCTGCCCCACACCGCCCTCGCTCTTTCAAGCGCTGGAGCTCTGGTTGACAGGATTCGGGTGCTGCTAGAGTGCGCAGGCTCACGCAGCACGCCACAGCCCAGCGCCTCTTTCCTCGGCCTGTGCGGACGGCGCCCATGTTCGTACACGGCATGCATCTCCGCCTTCCGACTCCATCGACAGTCTCCGCGCCATCAAGACAAGCGCGATGGGGACGCTTTGCTCCCCTCCTCATCCAAAACCCACGGCTGTTTAGCAGCAGCCGCTCTTGGCCTTAGTCGTGTCCACGTTGGTCGCGCCGCGCACGCGCAGGCCCGTGCCGGACGCGCGCAGCGGGTTCATGTCCTCGTCGTCTTCGACGATCTGCGGCGCCTGGCCGCGTCCACCGGCGCGGTTTCGCACCACCTCGTCCTCGGCGGGCAAGGCTGCAGCCTGCCGCGCACCCCGCCCCGGCCCCGTCGCGCCGCCGCTTGCCGGGGGCTGGCGACTCCGCGACGCCGGCTGCTGCTGCTGCGACTGCTGCTGATATGAAGCCCGCGCGGGCGGCGAGTAGGGCTCGTCGTCGGCGATGAGTGCGCTCTTCTTCTTCTTGCTGCCCTTGCGCGCGAGCATGCGCTTGGTGAGGTCCACGAAGACGTCCTCCAGCCCGCGGTTGAGCTTGGCCGACGTGTTGAAGTGCGTGGCACCAACCGAGGCCGCGTACCGCTTGGCGTCCTCCTCGTCCACCTTGCGGTTGCGGTGCAGGTCGACCTTGTTGCCGGCGATGCAGATGTCGATGTCCTCGCCCACGATGCGGCGCAGCTCGCGTACCCACGTGCGCACCTTGCGGAACGACTCCTCGTCCGTGATGTCGTACACGAGCAGCGCGCCGTCCGCATCCCGGTAGTAGATGGGGCCCAGCGCGTGGAAGCGCTCCTGCCCCGCCGTGTCCCACAGCGACAGTTGCACGCGCGCGTTGTCCACCACGAGCCGCTTGTCCAGGTAGCTCGCCTGCAGCGTCGACACCTGCTTCTCGTCGTACTCGCCCTTGATGTAGCGCAGCAGGATCGACGTCTTGCCCACGCGGCCTGTAACTCGCGATCCACACGGCGTTAGACGACGACTCGCACCTCAATCGACAGCGCACAGCGCTGGCAACACGACGCGCAGGATCGCGAAGCTCATCCACGCACCTTCGCCGAGCAGCACGACCTTGAACTTGCGCGCCGAGCGGTCACCCATGGTGCCTGCGAGATGCGCGTTCCGCTGCCGGGTTACGCGGGGAATAAGAAGAAAGGGAGAGAGGGGTACGCGACCGGGTTACGCCAATCCTCGAGCGAGTATTCGGCGGATGCCTGCGGTTCGAAAGCGGCGGCCGACGCGGAAAACCGAGCGGCGGGTCGAGTGACCGACGCGAGGGGAAGGAAGACCAAGACGAGCGGCGGGCGGGCGCGATCGGGGCGCCGCGCACGCGTCTCTTTTTTTCTCGCTCGCTCGGTCGCGCGCTTCTTCCTGGGCTTTGCGGGTTTCTTCCGCTGCTTCTTTTCTTTCTGAAAGAGAGAGAGACAGAGGGGCGGAAGGGAGTACGGCGTAACCAGCGGCATAACCAGGAGCGTAACTTCAGTCGCGGTACTGTATCTGCGACGGGATACACGTTCGAAACGATTAGGGGTACACTCGGAGGGCGTAATCGATTCTCGAACCTCGGGTTACACCGCTTTTCACCCAATCCTACGCCGCTTAACTTGCTTTTGGCCAATCATGCGGCTTCTACAGGAATGTTGGTACAAAACGGCGGCATGTCGCGTCCATCCTCCATCCTCCATGCTCGGAATCGTCACTAGTGACGTCGGATCGGACCGTTGATCCCCCTCCGTGTGTCAGAGCCCCTAGCGATGGCCATGCTACGGACGCTGCGCCGCTCCGTGGGCCGCTGGCCGCACTTCTGCGTCGCGGATGGGATGGCGCGCGTGCTGTCGTCGTCGTCGTTCCCGTCGTCCCTGCCGGCGGCGGCGCGCGCGCAGGTTTCGTCGCTGATCGGCGCGGATGAGCCGTTCCAGCGCTCCGAGGGCGAGGGCGACGAGCTGGACGCGCTGCTAGGCCGACAGGTGCAGGAGAGCGTGGCCGCCACGTCGCAGGACATGCTGCCGGCGCTCAAGGTGCTGTCCGAGAGCCTCGGGCTCATGCGCGAGAGCCCGGCCTTCCAGAACTGGAGCTCCACCGACTGGCTCATGGGCCTCACAGGTACAGGACTGCTGTGATGCTGGCTGTAGAGGCGACTACTGACGCTGATGCGTGTGAATGGCTAGTGCTGGCGCACCACAACACGATGCTTCAGCGCAAGCGCCGCATCAAGACGGTGCGCTTCGAGCGCGAAGGCAAGCGGTTCGACTCGAACGACCTGCTGCCGCGCCTGCTGCGCTACGTGCGCGTATGCGACGCCGTGTACGCGAGCTCGACGGCGCAGTTCTGCGAGGAAGCGCGCGTGGACGAGTCTATGATCGTGCGCTCGCATTCGGGCGGCGTGTTCTCGCCCAAGTACGTGCTGCTGCTGGACCACGCACAGCACGAGGTGGTGCTGGTCGTGCGCGGCTCGGCATCCATCCTCGACTTCTGCACGGACGTCTGTCTCATCAACGAGGCGTTCCGGGGCGGGCAGGGCCACCGAGGCATGGTGCACGCGGCCAACTGGCTCGTGCGGCACGTCCGCGAGAACCTGGCCGACCTAACAGCTCAATACCCGGACTACGCGCTCGTCACAACCGGCCATAGCCTCGGTGCTGGCGTCGCGGCGCTTGCAACCATGACTCTCAAGCCGTCGTTCCCTTCGGTACATTGCTACGCGTTCGCGACGCCGGCGTCGGTCACGCGCGAGCTGGCGGAAGAGTGCTACGACTATGTCACGAGCGTCGTGAACGGCGACGACTGCGTGCCGCGGCTGCATCAGCACTCGATGCTCAAGTTGCAGGACGAGATCTCCAAGTTCGACTGGCGGGCGACCCTGCGCCAGCTTGTGGCGGAAGAGGTGGAGGACCAGAAGCTCGAGCTGCGCAAGAAGAAGGAAGCGCGATTGAACCAGATCCAGGGCGCGTTCCGCAAAATCGAGCAGGTGAACCGCAAGCAGCTCGATGAGGCTACCGCAAAGCTCAACACGGTCAAACAGGTGAGTTATCGTAGACTGTGGTGGTTGGCTCGAACTGAAGACTCATCGTCGGTTTGTTTGTTGGTGTGTAGGTGGCGACAAAGGTAAGGTGTCTGCAGTGGATATGAAGAGGCGCCGACACGTTATTTAAACTCTTCCTGGTATGTAGAACATCCTGGAGCTGTCAAACGACGTGGACAAACTGCTCACTGACACGGTCGACGCGGTACTCGCGTCGTTCAAGACGGACAAGCTGACGCTGGACCATATTAGCTTCATGAAGAAGCTCATGAGCCTCGACACATCGGCCACGAAAGGCAAGATGATACTCACGCCAATATGTTGATGATATGGATGTGGAAGTCTCACAACGCGCGTGCTATGCAGATCGAATGTGGTGGACGCGCCTGGACGACACCATGCTGTTGCTGGAACGTCTTTCTGGCGTAGTAAAGAAGCCCGAGGAGCTGGACCGCGTGGTCAAGGAACTCAAGGGGCTCCTGCGATCTTCATCCTCATTGGACGATCCCAACATCAATAGCGACGACAACAAGAGCGCGAACGGAGTGCTGCAAGCCGCCATCTCCATGGTGAAGCGGAGCGACGAGCAGCGCTCAAGTGACGAGGCGACGCAGCTTGACCTGTTTCGCAGCCGCCTCGACGATGTGATCCGTCGGACGAGCGGCACAGTCAAGGCAAAGATTAAGGAGCAAGTGTACGTGACGTTCACAGCTGATCCATTTCGCAATACGTCAGTGCACTGAGCCGTGCGTATGATGCGGCAGATCGAAGGTGTCGGACACGGTGGTCTCGAACGTGAACGAGTACGTGGACACGGTCAAGGAGGAGGCGGAAGCGCTCGGCGCGCGCGTTCAGGACGAGCTCGACACGGTCCAGGACCAGGTCACTCAGCGCGCCAGCTCCATGTTCTCCGTCGCAGAGTACGTCATGCGATTGGCAGGGTGGGTTCTGGTCTGTGCCTGACTGTTTGACTCGTGTGGCAATAGGAAAACGCTCAAGTTCGACATGAGCCCCGACGCGGAGGAAGACTCCGCCGAGAGTAACGTGTCTGTGGAGAAGACACAAGAGTCCAAGAAGCCGAGGCGGCGCAAGCTGCTGCACGCACCGTTGTTTCCGCCCGGGCGCATCCTGTACCTGAACCGCGTGCTGGTGGACCCAGCGTCGGGCGAGAGGGTCATCGACGACTGGGTGCGTTCCCATTGAGCGTAAGAGTAGAGCGATGAGGAGTCTAACGCTGTTGCTGATGGTAGCAGTCCGCTTCCGGCTTGGAGGGCGGGGAGAGTGCAGCCGCGACGCCGGTGGAGCTGATGGAGGTGGGAAACGACGAGTTCAGCCGCGTGGTGCTGTCCCATCAGATGATCCTCGACCATCTGTGCACCACCTACGAGCGCATGCTGCAGGAGATCCAGCAGAGCGACGCAGAGTAGAGCGAAGGTAGAGCATTTAAAAAAAAAACACACAGAATCACGAAATACCAAGTTTTGACACGCATGTGCTGTACGTGTAGCGGTTGAAGCTGTAACTTGAAGTGGATAGACGTTGCGTGTTTTTATGCAGCGGAGCTGGCGGACCAAAGCCACCAGCCCTACCGTAGGATGTGTGTGGTACACTACAGTATCAGATGAACACATTGTAACCAGAACGAATAAGATCGAATATTATGGTGACGTAGTGGGTACATCGGGGTGATCAGCCGCTGGTCAAATGGGTTCTTGTTTGGCCCTATCCGAGATAAAAAATGGGTTGCTGTGCTGCTCTCCTCTCCTTGATTGTGGCTACAGTAGGGAATGCATACGAAGTGTACCTTGCTTACCATCCGATGACGCACCTGTGCTGCGTCTTCCGAGCCTGCGAGAAGGCGGGAGAATCCAGTGAGGCGCGCACGTCATATCGGATACGCACCAAATGGGGGTGACAACAGCGGAGCGCTCACCCACTCGCTTACAGCTAGTAAAACACCACCAAGCGATTTGAAATGCTGTGTAGCACTAGATGCATCACTTCTACCGTAGAGCATTACAGCAACTGGATCCCACCCAGTCTGGGTGGGTGGGTCAATGGATTCTGGTATGCACTCTACCAATCCATCATCATGTTCACCCCCCTTCTTGTTCTAGATGGCTACAGACACAAAAGTTTACCCCCTCCCAACAGAAAGAATTTGTAGGGTCGCGGCGATATCTTTTTCGCTAAATCATGATTTTTTTTTGTGGGTATGTTTTGTTAAGGCTACACATTAAGCTTAGCTACGCTGGGCAGTAGGCCGTGGGGTCTCCAGCGGGCTCACGGACGCCGGCACGTGCGCGCTGCAGCGGCAATTGCAGCTACAGGCTTCCTGCTTGGGCGAACTACTTGTAGACGACGTGGCGGTGCCCCGGAGGTGCAGGATCTCAGCGAGGGAGGGCAGATGCGAGCTGGGTGAGAGCTGGGCGGGAGCGACGGGCAGCACCGCGGCCGACGCGGGAGCGGGCCGCTGTTGCTGCATGGCCGTGGCCTGGTGCGCCAGGATATCCAGCAACCGGTTCTCGGGGCCCTCCTGCTTGAGCTTGGCCGGCTCGATGGGGACGGGTGAGGTGGGTGCTGACGTGATCGCGCCCTTCTTCTGGTTACGCAGGCCGCGCTGGCGGCGGTGGATCTTCTGGCGGTACTTCTGCGCGTGCGTCATGGTTTGGCGCGGCGTCTTGGTACCGATGTAGTCCGCCACCTTCTTCCAGGGGCCCGCCGGGTACATCTCGAGCGCGACTAGGAAGCGCTCGTGCTCCTCCTTGGTCCACATCTGGATCTTGTTCTTGGCGGATACCACCACGGCACCCGCTTTGGCCTCCGTGGGGCGCAGCCGAATCACGCGCTCGTGCTGTGAATCCGATTGCTCGAAAAGCTGGTTGTAAACACTTCGCGAGATGGTCATGTTGACTGAGTCTGTAGTAGGGCGGCGCGCAGATGGAGTGACGGTAGTTTTCAGGCTTTTGGAACTCCGTGCGCTTCGTAGTCTGCTCTTGGGGTCAAAAGTAAAAGTGAGGACGAGTCATGCAGGAGCCTTTTACACTCCTGGCTACACACCCTACAGTACAGTAGTGATAATTTTGCGAAATGCGATTTGACCAGCACACTTGTACCCTTTCCCTATTGTACAGTAGGGAGAGTGGCGGATATAAGGGAATAGGGCTGTTTTAAAGTACGCAAGCGTACTTAAATATTTGTATTGAGAAATATATACGGGTCAGAAAATGTACCCACGCTTTTTTTTTCGTGCTGCACACCAAAGGCCAGTTCATGGGACCAGGAATCCCAAATGTAGCCTTGTTCGTCTGTATGTATCCATCCCACGATGCCAAGTTGTGATGTAAAATTCTGACCTACCCCTAATACCCTAATTATACTGTCACAAACAAACTTTGTTGGGTGGATTCGTTCGCCTGTCTGTAGAACGTTGGTTCGTCGTCGGCAACGGGCAGTGAGTGAAGATTGTAGGGATTCCTTCCCAACGGGAGTGGGCGACAAACGAGCCCACGTCCCGCCTTGAATTAGGTTGCCTCCCTCTTTCTGACCAATCGTCGGGGCGACAGCGTTGTGATTTTTTTTTTTTTTTTTTACCAGGGAGAAGAAGAGAAGAGAACGGGCCACAATCCACGCCAGGTGTAGTGTCACACCTGGTCGCATTTTAGACATTTTCTTAACTGGGCGAAAATGTGCTAACTCAGCTGTTTGATTTTCCAAGTGTTGGCTTCGTGAACCCATTCTCTGTGGCCGAAATCGACAAATGGCATCCTTTGATTGGTGGCTTTGCTTCAATAACAATATTTTCAGCCTATCCACTCGTTGTATTTCTCAAGAGTAGGACAACATTGATCTACGATTTGTCACCACGATGTTGGCTTCAACCCCACCCTAAAACCTAATTTTATCTTCCAAAACATGGTTTTAGGATTGTGATGGGTACAGATGCATGCGATAAATCTGTTTCCTTTGATTCTGAGACCTACACGAGCGAACGGAATCGAACATTTGCACCTGTATAAAGTATGCGATACAGGGTTAGGACTATTCTCATCGTCTCTTTATTCCAGTGTGTAACGCATGGAGAGACAGTCTTTTGGATTCAGAAAAGAGGCAGCCATTTCGCACATCAGTTGAACTTTTGTGTCTAAACAATTTTTGAAGCCGCGTTGGTGGTACACATTATTGTAGCATACCAAAAACAAGTTGTTTCCAAACCCAAAATGGACAAAAGTTTTGAGCAGTGACCAAAAATTTGATTTTTATGAATTTTAGTTTTGTACTAATACATTATTACAGTATATTACAAATAAATATATGGTACGAATCCTACTTGTCCACAAATCCAAAAACACTTTTTTCTGATTTTACTTCTGATTTTTTTTTTTTTTTTTTCGTTCTTGGATTTTATGACGCGTATTCGGATCATTTTGCCCAGCATATAGCACCAGCTCTACAGTAAAAATGCGATGGATTTTCATCTGCAAACAGATCCACCACCATCACCACGTGTTCTCCACATCATATATTCTGCGCTAATTCCCATAGGATCAACGCTCTGATCGACAGCGAGTGCTGCATGTGGCTTCACACTAACTGACTGCACTACACTTAGTGTACTCGTGGTGTGTGTGGGATGAATCCATTTTCGCTTCAGGGCGTCCGAACCCATCCGAAATGCTAGTGAACTCTTCCGACGTTCGTTCCTGATGATGGGGTAGGAGGAGACTACAGTGGAGCATACACTAGACTTCATTCTAGTGATTTGAAGAATACATTAGACTACAAGCCTGATCGATATGCGAGAGGGACAATCGATTGGACAATCATGGATTCACTACAGTATATGACATCACCATGTGCTCTTTTCAGATCCACTACAGTATGATGCAATACTGTAACATTGGATAGAGCGAGGTAATGTCGTGATTGCCACGCTGTGGCGTGACATTTGAACAATTCACCTGCCACACCACACTTCATCATGACGCTTATAGGGATCCTGCTCGTATTTTTGGCTCACGAACTAAGTAAACTGGCGTGCGGACATGCAGGGCAGGGGAGGTGATCTCCTTGGATCGGTTGAATGTCTTGGCAGGCAAGCAAACAGGGAGGGCAGTGAATCGATGTGGAGGAGCGGAGGAGGGGGGAGGAGCAAGCAGGCACGTGACAGCAGGGCGGACTAACCGTTTCGACTTGCCTCCAGTATACATCCAAGCGTCGGCAAAGTAGGGTATAGCTCCCATCCTCGCACCCCTTTCTCTTCACCACTCACGCCACTCAAAGGCCCACTATCGGTCACAGCTGCCACTACAATTCTTTAAGTACGTGCGAACCTAAGCGGCTGTATCCCCTACCTCCGCGATCAACCCATATTTTGCCCCCGACGAAGCCATTCTGCTGGACCCAATCTTCTTTCTTTGATGACCTAAAACAAGCGTATTCAGACTCAACGCACAAAGATTGAGGCGGGTGGAGGAGAGTCTGATACTGGGGTAATGTGGGGGCTCGGGAGTAATTTCTGAGGTGATTTCTCTGCTTTTTTCACGCCGAATGACCCCGTTGGGTGGAGTTCATTGTCACTATGGTGGACATAGTGTTACACTTAGCACGCGCCGTACCGGAATCCACGACGAAAAGTAAAACACGCACCATGAATCGCCAGTTTCGCGAGTGGACAACATGTCGAACGCCCAAAATAGTGCATCCCATTTTACCCAATCCGCCGTGGTCACTCGACGCACAGTTTTGTGCCAGCCAGCCCATCCAACGAACGAACCTACAAGGGCGGCTTTGCACCCTCCATGCGCACACTCCCCCCCCCTCCTTTATTCTCCTGTTTCTTCCCGATTAAGTACGATATCGCTTCTTCCTTCTCTCTCTCTCGATTGTTGGGTAGAACAGCGTATGTTGCGTTCTTTCTCCACGTTCTCCCTACTCCCTACTCGCTGGCACTGGCTTGGGACTCCAAAGCCCAAAATTGACCGTCGGCCGCTTTCCTCCTCTCGTGTCGACCGCCTGGTGTATGCCAGCGGCGACGGCCTCTTGAGTAGGCGGCGAGAATTAGCGACCAGAAGCAGGAGAAGAAGCAGGACCTTACTGTGCCCTACCGCGCTCTATCACGTAGTGCCGAATAAACGATCATGACGATCTCGGCGAACGTGCGCAAGGAACTGTTCGAGATGACGGCAAATGAGGGTAAGCTGATTCGCATCAAGCCGACCGAGGCCAAGGCGGGTACGACCGTGTACTCGTCCAAGCAGTCGCAACCGCTCAAGATGTGGACGCAGGAGGAGCACGAGAAATTCCTGGAGGCCATGGAGAAATACCCGGCGGGCCCCTGGAAGGTCATCGCGGCCTTCATCGGCACCAAGACGACGCGCCAGACCATGACGCACGCGCAAAAGTACCGCCAGAAGATCGGCCGCTGGCGCCGTGGGCTGCGCCACAAGGGCCGCAAGCAGGTCGCGGACGCGGCGGGCGCCGACGCCGCCAAGGAGAACCTCTTCAAGGCCATCGAGTACGTCTCGGGCGACGAGATGAGCTGCTATGGCGGCGCCGGCAATGATGCCAGCCCCGCGCGCTCGGCCACCGGCAGCGTCAACGACGAGCGCAGCGAGCTCTTCCGCCTCGCCGAGCTCGCGTCTATCGAGGGTATGAAGCAGGAGCCGCTCTCGCCCGCCCCGCCCTCCTCGTATCTGTACGAGCAGCAACAGCAGCAGTACGAGCCGCCTACGGTCGTGGTCGTGCCGTCGTCGCCCGCGGACGTGGAGATGGCGGACGTGTCGCGCGTGCAGATCAAGCAGGAGAGCGAGGATGGCTACCGCTACAAGCTCAAGCAGGAGCAGCAGGCACCCTTCGGCGACTGGCGGGGGCGCCCCGAGATGCGTCTCAGCCCACTGCGCGGAGAGGGACGCGTACTGCGCGCCGTGTCGGGACTGAGCTTCCTGAACGCGCAGCACCCGCTGCCGCTGCCGGCATCGCGCGGCTTCCAGCTGCCGGTGGCGGACGGCGAGCGGCCCTCCTTCTCAGCCGGCGCGTCCGCGTTCCGGCTGCCGCCCCTAAATATTGCAGCGCAGGGCGCGACGGCCTTCGCCATCCCGCCGCTGCGGTCCAAGATCGACCCGAGCGTGCTGGCCGGCCGGCCGCACGTGGCCCCCTCGCACTAACCAGTGCGGCGGTGGGGTGCGGGCCGAGGTGGGGCGACAGGCAGGCAGCAACAGGTGTACACAAGACCCCTGCGCGTGTTATTTTTGGAGAAGTTTTGGGTCCGGCAAGTAGGACGCAGCGCGGCTCGACTCGGCGAGCAAGTGGAATTCGCCCGCCGGTGGACTGATCACCCACCGGCCGCTGCGCGCGCGTCCGCATTTTGGAGACAGCCCAGGGGAGACGCTGAGTTTGTAGGGCGCCCGCTCCCTCCTGAGGCGGTGTTTCTTTTCGGTAGACCGCGCGGCGGAAAGGAATAGGAGAGAACTGTTCCGACCAACACGACCACCGCGCAACGTTGACACGAAGCACTCGACTCTAATTGTGGCATGCCGTTGAAGGTCTCATGTGCAGCTCAATGGTCTCTGTTGTTACGAAAAGCCTTGCCAAAAACTGTCAAAATAGTCTACTCACACCGTCCCATCAGCTGCAAGTACCAGTTGCAGTAGTTGTATGCGTTGAAGAGTCTGTCGCTGTGATTTGGCTCGGAAGGAGTCCACGGTAGGGCGCTGTGGTGATCTTGCCCTGCATTGGTGCATCGACCTTCTTTATCTAGGCGTCTGCATCTGCTGGCTGCCTATTGCTCTCCACTACTTGCACGTCGTTGCGTCTTTCGACACTAGTGCTCGATCCATCGTTCACCACCATACAAGATTCAACCCGCTGACTCGTGTAATCTGTTGTATTTGTTGTTATTTGAGCGCTACCCCAACGTCCGACTACATGCACGAGGAGGGCTCACACTGCGCCCTATCGAGTGTAAACTCAGACGTTGAGGGTCTTCTCGTAGTCCTCGATGGACTTGAAGAGCGCCGAGAAGTTGCCTTTGCCGAAGCCTCCGCAGCCGGCGGCCTGCTCCAGCCGGCCGGCGAGGTTCTCGGTCATGCAGCCGACGCGCTCGATGATCTCGAAGAAGACGGTGGCGCGGTCGCCGAGCGGCTTGGTGAAGATCTGCAGCAGGATGCCCTGGTCGTCCTTGTCCACGAGCAGCCCGAGCTTCTCGATCTGCTTGTACTGCTCGGACGAGAATACGTCGCCGATGCGCGCGGGCATCTGCTCGTAGTACTTCTTGTTGGGCGCGGGCATGAACTCAAAGCCTCCGTAGCGGCTGCGGCGGCGCATCTCGGCCAGCGTCTTGAAGATGTCACTCGTCTTGAGCGCCATGTGCTGCAGGCCGGCGCCCACGTTCTGCTCGAGGTACGTCTGGATCTGCGACTTGCGCTTGGTGCCGAATGTCGGCTCGTTGATGGGGATCAGCACCATCTCGTTGTTGCTGGCCAGCACCATGCTGTTGAGCCCCGAGTCGAGCGTGCCCACGTCCTCGGCCGTGAACTCGGCGAACTCGTGGAAGCCCGTGAACTTCATCACGTACTCGACCGCCTCGGCCAGCTTGGGCACGTTGCCCACGCAGTGGTCGATGCGCTCGATGCCCAGCCCCTCGTCCTCCCCTTCCCCGCTCTCGAACTCCAGCGGCGCGTACCCGGGCACGAACGGCCCGGTGTAGTCGCCTGACACGTAGCGCATCACCACGTCGCCGTACAGCTTGACCTCGGACACGACGGTGGCCGTGCCGGTGGCCGCGTCCTTGAGCGTCTGGGGGGACAACACACCCACCGCGCCGTTGGCCACCGACACCTCGTAGGCCTCGGCGGCGTCACCTACGCGAATGCCGAGCGCGCGCACCGCCAGTCCGTGCTTCTTGATGAAATCGAAGGCGAAGGGCGCGTCGAAGCCCGGGAGGGGGCTGTCCGCCCCCGGTGCCTTAGCCGTCTCAAGCGCGTAGGGTGCCGTGAAGACGAGCGTCACGTCCCCAGAGCGTGCCACGTAGCTGGCGCTCGCGTGGTTGCCCGTGGACTGGTCTGCCTTGGCCACCAGCGAGAAGCCGAGCCCGAAGGCGAAGCGCCGCGACACGTTGGTTGCATCCCCGCAGTAGAACTCGATGTGATCGAACTTTTGCACGTCAAACTTGTCCGACTTGGGGTTGTGCCGCACGAAGTTCGCGTGGCCCACGAGCTGCACCTTGGGCTGGTCTTTGGACGGCGGCATCTTCTTGACTTGGCTTGAGGGTAGAGCGGTAGTAGTTTGTTTGTCACTTAGAAAGTTTGCAAATGAGCTCCTGGATGGATGAGGTGGGGCGTTTAGTTTGTTTGTTTTTGTTTGGTAGAGCGCAGGTAGGGCGTTTAGAGCATTTATGGTAGGGCGTTACGGTGGTTCGATTCCCCCTCCTCTCTAGCTTGAAGTCGATAGTGCAGATGGGTTGCTGTTGCTCGTCGGAGCGGTTTGATTAGACGCGAGCGTTTAACACCCTTTTCGGGCAACTTCAAGGTTAAAATGAGTATCTTATGTGTGCACATGATAATCTCATATTACGTAAATAACTTGAAAAATGTATGAGACAGTTTCTTACTGTCTCTTATTGTGTGAAAGCGTTCTAATTTTATCTTTATCCGATAATCTCCAATTGGAGTTGAAGCTTACACTCAAGTAGAGCATATCGACATTTACGACTGCTTCAAATGCATCGCGGCACATGTGGCGGCGGAACGTGTCTAGTGCTTGGCAATGACAGCGCCCTGCCGCGTCTAATACTTGTGTCGAGACTCCCTCCTAGATAAATAGCAGCCCGGTGCGCTCGTAAACGATGAAGAGCACGGTGGCGGCGAGCACAGTGATGCCCGCACCGATCCAGAGCCGGTCCTGCTGCGCCTGCCATTGCAGCGCCTTGAGCCGTCGTCGCACGCTCGCAATCTCGGCGTTCACGCTGCTGAACTCGGCGTGCGTGCTCTGCAGGCTCACGCGCCCGTCGTCTGCGTTCATCTCCAGTCGGTCAGTCGTCCATGACGCGTGGAAAGTAGGAATGGAACGCACCTAGGACGCGGGAGACGGAGGCCACGCGCTCGATTTCCTGCGACATGGCCTGCTTGGTACGCTTGAGCGCCGCCGTCACGTCCACCGCCGACCCCGTGGTCTTCCTGCAGAGGATGAGGATTCACACGCGTGAGACGCTGGCCCGATTTGTCAAAGCACGTCCCAGGCCTTAAACGACGCACTCGGCGGGCTTCTTGCCGCCGTTGCCGGCCATCAGGTTGTCACGCGCGCGCTCCAGCCGCTCCGTCTTGGCGCGCTGCCGGTACATGACGAGCAACTGGCGGGTGGACCAGCATCCGTCAATATGCGCCGCCCCCTTTCACAACATGAACGAGAAGACTCCACCTTGCGGCAATCGACCGTGCGCTTGCGCAGCTGTTGCTCGTGGCGCGCGATGCCCTCGCCGATCTCCGCGTCCGCCGCGCGCTCCTCCCGCTGCCACTCGCGCGCGCGTTCTAGCGCCCGCTCGTACGCGCGGATGCCGGCGCCCACCTTGTCCTCCAACGCGCGCTCCTCCGCCTCAGAGAACGCCAGCCGCCGCGCGCCCGCCGCGCCCGAGGAGGCGTCCGCCCTGCTCATGTCCAGCCCCACCGACACGAAGCGCCGCACGGCGTCCAGCTCCCGCGCCGCCGCCTCCATCGCCTCCATCGCCTCCATTGTTAACCTGGTGAACTTGGAGGGAAAAAGTGTCGAAATGAACTACCGACCGCCAGTATACGTCACGTGGCACACCCACGTATATATACTTTTGCGGTAAAATAGGGATACCAACATTTTTTCAATTATAATGATATAATTTAATATTCCCTCAATAATATTGAAATCGACCCTATAGGAATATTTCAACTGTGCCGACAGGAGGGCGAACCTAGAGAATAACATATTAAATCAGTACATTCCATGATCGAGCCTTCTTTTTGACGCGCATCCGCGGGCGAATCATTCGAAAATCGCCACTACAGCGTAAAAGCTTCCTTCCGCTGGGAGAAGCGCGGGGTGAAGGGCGACCAGCAGAGTTCTTGGCGCATCCGCGCTCCCTCCGCGCTCCCTCCCGCCCTACCTGCGCCACCTGCGTCTTCTTGTAGTTGCAGCTCCCGCCTGGTTGCCGGCCGCGGGCGTGGGGAGCCATGTTCTTCCAGCGCTACGTGCACGTGGTGCTGGACGCGGTGCTGGGTGCGTACGTGAAGAACATCGACCCGGACGCGCTGCGCATCAGCGTGTGGAACGGCAAGATTGAGGTGGACGCACTGGAGCTGCAGCCGGACGCCTTCCCGCTGCCGACGCCGCTGCGGCTGGCCAAGGGCACGCTGCACAAGCTGCGTATCGACCTGCCGTGGGCCAACCTGGCCAACGAGCCCATCCGCGTCGACATCGAGGCCATCAGCCTGCTGCTGCGCGTCGTAGACGATGACGGTCGCGGCCGCAGCGACGAGGACGCCGAACTCGAGACCGCGCGGCTCGTCAAGCGAAAGCTGCAGTCGCTCCAGCGCAAGCGCGCGACGCTCGACGCGTACGAGAAGGCGTCCGAGTTCAACGAGCAGTCGAGCAAGCAGCAGCAGCAGCAACAACAACAACAGCAGGGATGGACGCAGAGCCTGCTGGCCAAGCTGCTGGTCAAGGCGCTCGACAATTTGCAGGTGCAGGTGCAGCACCTGCACGTGCGTATGGAGGACGCGGCGTCAAGCCCAGCACGGCCTTACGCAGTGGGCGTGACGCTCGAGTCGCTCATCATCAAGTCGGCCGATGAGGGCTGGAACTACACCATGGTCGTGCGCAGCGCCGCTAAGGCCAAGGCCGACACGGCGGACAGCGTCACGGCCGCCTTCCTGCGCAAGAAGATGGACATCAACAAGTTCGGCGTGTACTGGACCACAAGTCTCGAGTGCGTGCCGCAAGCCGCTCTGGACGACAACCACGCCTTCGCCGCCGTCATGCAGCAGAGCTTTACGGACGCCACGCAGAGCGTCCCGGCCCCGCCGTCATGTTCGTCGTCGTCGGTGTCGTCCGCTTCTCTCACGCTGCCGTCCCCGCCACCGTCGTCCTCTACGCCATTGCTGCTGCCCGCGCCATCCTCCGCGTCGTCGCCGTCGGGGCTGCCACTATTGACCAGTTCGGTATCGACGCCACCGGTATCCAACGACCAAGAGACCAAGTTATCGGTGCTCTTCCGACGGGAAGACTACCTTATCCACCCGCTGACCGTCTCGATGAAGCTCACGATCAACGACGGCAACGCCAAGCTGCCGCTGACCCACCAGGAGCTGAGCCAGCGCGTGCTCTCGCGGCTCGGCACGCCGTGGCTCGTCGACACGATCGACGCCATCGGTGACGATGCGTGGCGCGAGTTCGTTACCTCCATGCCCAAGCTTGCGGGTGGGCGCAAGTACACGCTTGGTTTCGTCTTCTCGGAGGCCTGGTCGGTCGCGCGCGACCTCGTGGAGGAGGAGGACGCGATCCCATCGATCGAGCAGTTCAAATCCGCTCTTTCGAGCTGCCTGCAGTGGTCGCCACGCCAAGTCGAGCGCTTGTCGCCCTGCGTTGCCCGCTACCGCGAAGCCGTCGTGCACATCATGGATGAGAAGAGCACGTACATCGACGCGGCTGCCACCGTCGATGACATTAATGTGTCGCTGCGCCGCCAGCAGTATCTGAGCGCGCTGTCGCTCATCTCGTTCCTGACGGTCAAGAAGCGCCAGGCGAGGTACCTGAAGCTCCGTCCCGTGCGCGTGAGCGTTCACTCAGACCCACGAGCCTGGTGGCGGTACGCGATCGGCTCTGTGCTCCTGGACGTGCGTGAGCGTCTTGCGCGCGTGGACTGGGAGCAGATTCGCCACACGCGCGAGCAGCACCAGCGGTACCGGGAGTTGTACGCTCTGTCGACGCTTGGGCCACTCGCCGCAACGGCCGCGACTGCTGCCGCAAGCAGCGCGCTGTTGATCCAGTTGGTGTCTGCCGAAGTGCGCGGGTTGTCCAAGGATGCCGTCAAACTTGAGCTGGACGAGCTCGAGTTCGCCATCGACGTGCAGGACCTGATGAAGCTGCGCCACGCCGTCAAGAAGGAGATCGCACGGCTCAAGGAGAAGAAAGAGAATGACAAAAAGAAGAATGCACCGTCTACGACAGGTCAAAACGCTGCAGACGCTGGTGCCGGAGGTGATGCGGTGCCTGCCAGCTCGCGGCTGTGGGCGTACGCTAGCTGGCTCGTGCCGGGAGTTGGAGGTGCCACGGCCACTGCGGTTGGGACACCATTATTGGAGCCGCCGCATGACTCGACGTCTTCTGAGCAGTTGCAGACACTGGTCAAGCCGATCCAGAGTCCGAAGGACGACGAAAGCGAGTCGACGCGCTCGGGTAGCGATACAAGTGACGCTGGTGGGGCTGCCGCGCCGTCGCTGCTGCCTAAGCCGGATCTGGCAGGTACTCCTCCAGCTGTCGTCCGGGCTGAAGACGTCAAATGGAGTGATCAAGACGCCAAAGATCTGTACGACGCCATCGACTTCCACCCTGACGCTGGAGAAAAGCAGAGTGATGACACAGACGACGGTGAGTACGACGATGATGACGACGACAGCGTGTCGAGAAGCTCTATCCCCGATGACAGCGGTGATGAGTCGACGACGACACCGACAGCCTCCATGGCGCCGCGGCGGCGACGGGGGCAGCAAAAGAAGCGCCGAGCGGAGCAACAGCATATTTGGTACCGGTTCCAGCTCCACTTGTCCAAGGTGGGCTTCGCTCTGAGTCTCGAGGACGTTCCGCTTGCACGAGCCACTGCAACTAGTCCACATAAAGACCAGTCGATTGTCAGTCGGCGAGTTGCTAGTGGGAGCGCGTACCTGATCGCATCGCTCGATGACGCGCAGATTCAGTTCCTCGTCCGTCCGTCGAGTGTGGAGATGGGGCTGCAGCTCCGCGACGCTTTCTTCTGCCAGCACGAGGCGCCGTCGCTTGATGACCCGCTTAGCCAACCGCCTCGGTCGCGACAGTCGCGCCAGCGCCAGCAATGGGAGCGGCAGCGGCGGTGGCGGTGGCGCACGAACGCGAGCGATACTGACTTTTTTCTCGAGCGCATGGCCATGGACGAGATTCTGCGGTATCACCCGGCGGACTCGCGCAAACAAATGAGCAGCGTGAGACTGCGTGACTGCGAGCGCGAGCTGCCTTTGATTTCGCTGAGTATCGAGTCCGAGCGCTCGCGACCGCGGGACGAGATCGGCGAGGACGACGAGCAAGACGAAGACGACGGGAGGGCGTCAAGTGTCGTCGCAAAGCGCGATCGGCAACAGAAGGGCAGAGGACGCGCGATTTCTTCATCTTCTGCGTCGGCTGGCACCGTTCCGTCGTCAGTGCTGCGCGTTTCGCTCGTCACACAGGCGATCAAGTGCAACGCGAACCTGCTTTTCCTGCTTGATGTCGTCGCCGTCTTCTCCCGACCGGTCAACGTCGATTTGTCTGGACTCGAGCAGTCAGCGTGGAAGCGAGCACAGAGTCTCCAGCGCTATAGTGCGGCGCAGCTCAACGACGCGCTCGCTCGTCGCACCAAGATCGAGTTGCGCCTCGATGTGATATCACCACTGATCAACGTTATCCAGTCGCCAATCGTCAAGAGCACAAGGAGCAGTATCGACGCGACTGCGAGCAAGTTGTCTAATGGTGAGAGTGGCAGCAAAGAGGTAAGTCTGCTTGTGTTTTTGGGTCACCTGCAAGCCGCGACGAAGCAGCCACCGGCGTCAGCAGGTGTCAGCGACTCCTCCAAGCGAGCCATGAAGGCTGGAGGGGAGACGTGTCTTTACGACGTCCTAGAGTTCAGCATCTCGGGCGTTGAAGTGCAGATTCTCGACGGCGACGTGGACGATCATCCGTTCTTCAGCTCGGCTGGGACGTCCTCATCCACTCCGAGCTCAATAACTGCGCCTTCTTCCTCATCGTCGCTCCAGTCGCCCTCGCAGTCGTCATCCTCGTGGCGGTACCTGCTCGAGAAGACGTCGCTTACATTCAGTTTCCACACGAGCGTGACGCCCGATGATCCAGGCATCCCGCTGCTCAAGCTCTTTGGCGGCGTCTCCAGCGTGCACTTGAACCTGTCGGCGTCTAGCTTCCGTGCGCTGCTGCGGTTGCTCGGGTCATTTGGTGCCGACTTCTCGGCGCATGCGCAGCGCCGAATGGCCATGGATGCGAGTCGAGGCGTTGCGACAACGCTTATGGCCGATATTGGCAATGGTGGCACGGAGACTGGCCTGCCAGTGACGAATAACGCAGCGAATATGACACCTGAGCGGAAGCAGAAGGCGGCAACGCCTGCGCGGCGTGACTCGGGAGTGTTTGGGTCCGGTGGGTCGTCGGCGCGATCGCTGTCGCTCCGACACCGTCTCGACTTTGACGACGATGACGATGACGAAGAGATGGAGAGTGATGGCGAAGGTAAGCCTGTGACAACAACAGCGGGGAGTGGCCAAAAGGACGCCGACGACCACGACCTGCTCAAGCTCTGGAAACGTATCATCTGCCAACTCGAGTTCGTGGTGGGCGATGTGACGGTCAAGCTGCAGCTCGGAGAGGCGACGGACCTTCCCGGCAAGATCGTTCGAGCGCGCGCGGCTGACATTCGAACGCACCTGATCGTGCGGTCGTTCGACCGGCGTCTGGAGTTCGCGCTGGGCACGTTCTCACTCGAGGAGCTGCTCTTTGCGACTGCCAACCCGACGCCAGCGGATGTGGATGGTGGTCGGCACGCGACTGTGCGGTACCTGATGAAGTCGGGAAGCGACATTGCCAGCAGTGACGACGACGGGTCCGGCGGAGAAGAAGGACACCACAAAGCAGGACTAGCGGACGCTTTTGACTCGCCGACTCCGACGCAGCAGCTCATTGATGTCGCAATTACGAGCATCGCGAGCGATGCCGTGCTGCCGAAAGACCAGCAGTTGTGGGAAGTCATCGGATACGCAGGCAGTTCGCATTCGAACGAGTTCGCGATCTGGCAGGACCCGCTGCTGACACCGCTGTCGGTGGACGTGAATCTGCAAGTGCTTACGATCAACATTTACCAGCAAACGTTCGCCGAGATCCTCGTCTTCTTCTTCCGCCGCGATGAGGAGGACGAAGTGGAGGAAGAAAGCGAACCAGAAGATACAGATAACGCGGTTGGAAGTCCTCTACAAGCGGGATATAAGCAACCGCACCGTCTTTCTCGGCATGTGCTCGCTGGCACGACGCTCCAGGATCTCGTCGCGGGGGACGAGAGCAAGCTAGGCGACGAGTTTGATGCCCATCGGTTGCTGATGGACGAACCAACTGCTGGAACGCCGAAGGTAAGCGATACGATGGACGCTTGGGGCTCACCGAGCAGCTCGAGGACCCACGAAGAGGGCACGTTCTCGAGAAAGCTTGGCGCGTGGATGACAACGTCGTTCCTGGACAACATGAGCATGCCAGACAAGGGCGAGTTCGCGTTTGACGACAAGGACAGTGCGCCGCCCTCACAGGAGGAAGACGATGAGCCGGATCGGGTGCTGCCGGCGTCGCTGCAGCTGCGGATTCACGTCGACGGGCTATCGCTGTACTTGCATTTGGACGACAAGAAGAATGACGCGGATAAAACTGCCCACTCCTCCCCGTCGTCGCCGTCGTTGTTTGCGGTGCTGACAGCACAGCGTTTCTGCTGCTGCATGCAGCGCTTTCCTCGGTTCTTCAGCATCTACGCGTACTTGAGCTCGCTCAAGATCTGCGACGCGTCCTTCTCGGACAAGCACCTGCGCGAGATTATTTCGCACGGTGACTCACCTGGTGGATTCAGGGCGGCCGCGAATGATGGTAAATCGGGTAGTGGCGCTGTCAATGGCCGCATTCCAACGCTAGAGGAGATTCTGGACACGATCGATCGCGTGCCAGCAGTGTTCTCGTGTGCGGCGCAATTCTACGGCGCCGACAACATTCAGCAGGCGTGGCACCCAGGGTACAGCAGCCGCTACTCGGTGCGTCTCAAGGCGCCGCGCATCCGCTTCCTCTACAGCTTCATCGACGACATGCGCAATTACTTGCTCAAGGGTGTGCTTCTTGAGACGGTCATGAACGTGTGGGCTCGTGACCGTGCCGAAATGGTGTGGGAGGGCGACTTCCAGCTCGCGGGAAAAGCCGGCAGCCACTCGAATCGCAACCGCAGTGATGGTGGCGCTAGTAGCAGCGGGGGCGGTCAGAATCTTCACCCGAGTGGTGTTGGTACCACCAACGGCAGTACCGCAGGCGCGTCTCCTCTTCGCAGTAGCGGTGGCAGTAGTCGACGGGGGTACAACCGCAGCCAGAGCTCTTTCCGCGGGACAGCGAGTGGCAACAGCAACCGGAGCAGTGGGAGCCACTTCCTTGGATCAGACGTCGTCTCCATGTTCCCTCTCGTGGACGTGCAGCTCGAGGACGCGGTGCTGGAGATGCCACCACACCGCATGTCGTCCGAGGCGCTCGTGCTGCGCTTTGACCGATTCCGCGTCTCGAACGAGCACGTGCGAGCCAGCGTTGAGGGTATGGACAACAAGATCGTGGCCAAGGTGCTGCTCAACTCGTCTCTGACGCAGCTTCAGCTCCGCATGACGACACTTCGGATCGTGTCGGTGATTCTCGTCGATCGCGGCGTTATGCCGGCGTCAGTCGGTACGGATGGCGGTCGAAGCGACGATATCGGCGGCGGCGGATTCATCACGCAGAGCCTGCTCGGGTCGACGAACTTCACGCTGTCGGTTGACTTCCGCTCGCGCACGACGTACCAGCTCGCTATGGACTTCTCGCCCGTGCGGCTAGTGTGCAACCAGGAGCAGTACGCCTTCATGCTCCGCGTGCCCATGCAAAACTACCGCGAGCGCTCCCGCTACCCTTTCCTACGGCGCGAAGTGCCGTCCCAGGCGGACGCCAGCACAACCGCGACGAACGGGACGACAGATGATGCGGCAGCTTCGTCGCCTGGGCGGGCGAATCTTCGCCAAGCTAAGCGGTCGCTGTCACTTGGTGGCGCTCCGTCAAGGCAAACCCACATCGCTCGGTCGGAAAGCGGCGGAGAGCAACGACATAGCGTTAATCTGAAGCGTAGCGTGACGACCCCAGTTACGAGTGGCTCGCTTGGGCAACCGTCTCATGATGAAGACGCCGATCACGGCAACGACAGCGATGAAGAGCAGCAACATAAAGCCGAAGAAGAGGAAGAGGAGCGATTCGTCGTGTTTGAAGCGGACATCCCGGAGATTACGATGGAGATTTTGCAAGGGCAGGAGGGATACCACCCGTCAGACAGCGGAGACCTGGACATGGCTGACAAGGGGCGCAGTAGCAACCGGGGGTCTATCTGCGTGCTGGAGCTCTCGAGCTACGCCGGCCGCGCCGACTATAGCCTGACGACTGGGCGGTTCGGGCTTGACATGGCACTCGGTGGGATCCACATCCGTGATTCTCGCGTGAGCGCCAACTTGGCAGACGCATACCGCGATGTCGTAGTATTCGAGCAGCAGCCGCAGCGTCAGCAATCGACCGGCGACCGCGTGGCCATGGGTACCAAGGCGCTGGCGCTCCAGTTTTCACGAGAGACGATCTCGGTGGACCCTGCGTGTGTTGAGTTCGAGCACGCTGCGGCGTTCCGATCTGCGAGAAGAGCAAGTTCAGCTCAACAGCAAGAGGACAAGCAGCCGCAGACGCCTCGGAACTATCGCGCGTCGCCCTCATTCGGTGGTGGAAGGTTCTTTGCCGCCCCGCGATTCCGGAGCGCGTCTTCACGCATGCTCGTTGGCATGTTCGACCACAACCCGCAGCACTACGAGCAGCTTTCCCGCGGGATCTCCGACTCGAGTGTGTCGTTCTCTCGGCGGTCGTCGCGACCGGACACATCGGCATCCAGCCAGCGTGGATCCATCGAGAGCGGTGACGAGAGTGAAGCGAGTACTCTTGGCTCGGAGGTGAGGATGGAGCTGGCGGTCGAGGTCGCGGGCTTCCGCGTCATTTCGTCCAATATCTATTACGATGTGCTGCAGTTCCTGGCCATGAAGTCGTCAGCGGGTGATACCTACAGCGTGTCAGACGACAGCGATACCGCTAGTGATCGTCCAGTGACGCGGAGTCGATCGAGGTCCCGGAGCGATGACGGAGAAGATGGAGATGATGACAGCGATTGTGATGATGACAATCTCGAAGACGGGGATGAAATAGCGCCGGCTGTGGTTGAGGCGCCATTGTTCCGCCGCATCAGCGTGGACGTGACGCTCGGCCCGTCGGTCGTTCTCATGGTGGAGGATCCGCAGAAGCCCAAGTCACGAGCGGTCATGCTGTCGTGGGAAGCCACCGTGGGTGTGGACTACTTGTGCCAGTTGAACGAGGAAGCGAGCAGCGTGGAGCATGGGGCAGCAGCCTCAGCGGCACCTTCCGAAGATGCTCACTCCGACGTCGGTGTGTCACCAAAAAGCGCAAGCTCTTACACCACCGCAGGGGCAGCTACTGGTACCAGCAAAAATCAGCTTCAGGTATGCGTTGCGGTTGAGAACGTGCACGCGACATCGCGACTACCTGAGGACAGTATGTGGGCAACAAACAGCCCAGAGCGACGAGGCAAGCCGTCAATGCCTCCGTTCGTGCCGCGACTGCCGATGAATCAGCAGCCGACATCGGCGGACTGTCTGAAGCCCATTAGCCTCGAGACGGTGTTGCAGATGGACTTGTCGACGCGCTTCCTTCGATTCCGGTCGACGTTCGACCGTGTCATGGAGCTGCGCTTTGGGTACCTGGACTTCTGTACAGTGCTGTCCGCGCTTGAACACACTCTCCGCCGCCCAGCGATGCTGTCTGCGGCGTCTTCCTCGTCGCTAGTGGACGGGAACGGCATGCCAGTGCCCATGTCCATGCAGAGGCGTCGCACTTCGTCGGGCTCATCAATGTCCTCGTTGGGCAGCAACAGCAGTCTATTAGGTGGTGATAGTGAGATGGGCCGTGGGCGGCGGCAGTCGTCATCCACGGAGCGCAGCGGTAGCGTGACGTCGTCTCGAAAAGACGAGCAGCCTGCTACTCTGTCGAGTGACAGTACCCGCCCGCCCACTGCAGCCCCGCCGCAGAAGATCGCGGCCAGGTACGGCACCTCGCTCATCTACTTGGTGTCAGCGACGTTCCGCGGTCGAATTGAGACGCGCCCGGTCGTTGGGTTCTACAACTCGACGTGGAGGAAGCGGTATCTAGTGCTACCCTACTCCGCCCACGAGCGCACGCAGGTGGAAAGCGTCGCGTTCCGCATCTTGCCGGCGACAGGAAGCCGTCGGAAGCTCGGAGACCCCGTGTATTACGGTGACCGCATTATCTTGGAAGCAGTGAGTAATCCCAACAAGGCTGGCGACGGAGAGAGTGGTCGTGGGGATGTTTCGGAGAGCGGAGAGCGATCGGCAACCCTTACGAGCGACGCTGAACACAGCACGTTGACTAGTGATGACGACGATGATGAGTACGACGGCGATCGATCCAAGCGCTTGTCGACGTCTTCAGTCGTTGGAAATGGTTCCGTAGTGTGCAAATACGACCAACTCGGCGCGATCGGGTACCTCGGACCTGACGGCACAGCAGGCGCATTCGAGACGACGATCTGGAAACACGGCAGCTCCATGTTCAACTCGGACCGGAGCGTCATTTACGACCGCGAGGTGATCGTGCTGGAGGAGCTAACCATATACCGGTCGTTCGGCAGTGGCAAGCAGCTGTTTGGCGGCGGACAGACGTCTGTGGACTTCACGTCGGCGCGGCTGGACCAGCAGATCGAAGGCGCGCACGCGGTTGGCGTCACGACGGGAGCGCGTGGCGGCGGGTATCTCATGTTCAATGGCGTCGGTGACGCTCCCATCCCGCTCGCACTGTCGATCGTACCGCCAGCGTCGTCTTCACGCCACAACAGGCGACGCCACCGAAAAAAACGTCGAGAGGGAAGCGCACTTGTCATTGAAGACGACCCAAATCACTCTCCCACTGTCGGTGTCGAAGTCGTGGAGGCATCTGCCGCATCTGCCCAAACCGATGACATCGTGAAAGCCTCAAAGAAGAAGTCAAAGAAGCACAAGGCGTCACGGCACCGTCGGCACGATCGGCTGCGCGGGTTCCTCACGGACCTCAAGGTGATCGAGTTCACGCTGCCGGGCGTGAACGCGACGGTCATCAACGACTTCCACAACATGCTGCTGCCGCTGCTGCACTTCCGCGTTGCCAACCTGCACGCAGACATCCGCGGGCGTTTTGACGACAAGCTGACTGCGCTGACGAGTCTGCGCGTCGGGGTGCAGGCGTACAACTCGCAGCTGGCGGTCTGGGAGCCTGTAGTCGAGGACTTCGACGTAAACGCAGCCTTCCACGCTCGCGGCGGCGTGCTATGCGACTTCTGCATGTCGGAGCGGCATTCCGTGTCCCCCACTGGCGCGGCGCTACGGTGTGAAGGCATCCCGCACTGCCTGTTCCGCGATACGCGCACGGAAGTGTTCACGAACGCGGCGTCGCACGCGTGGGAGGCCAAAAACTTCATGTACCGCGAACTGCTTGATCAAGGTGAGAACGACACCTCGGCGCGAAACGCCAACACGTTCGTCGTCGTCGTGAACGGCGACCTGAACGTTAACGTGTCGCGCAACGTGATCAACGTGCTGCTGCACTTCTTCGCGCTTGTGACTAAGGCGAACGCATCTAAATCATCGTCAGCGGAGGAGAACGATGGGGACGCAGTGGAAGCGACGAAGCGACTTGGACCGTTCATCTATGTGGATAACCAATCGGGCATCCCGTTCCTTGTGGCGACGCATCCGACGTCGTCAGTGCAGAACCCAGGCGGACCAACGCATGGAGGCGTGTCACCGTCGCCATCCCGGCGTGAAACAGGGAGCGGGTCGGTGGAGATCCCGAGCGAAGTGCCGTCGACGACCGACTCAAACGAAGAGATCACGCAGAGTGAGACGGCTGCGTTCCACAGCCACGCGTGGAGCAGACGACGACTGTCGACAATGCTGCACGACATTTCGTCACCCACAACGCGTTGGATGCGCGTTGAGAGCGGCCAGCGGCTGCCGACAGACATCATCGCGCACGAAGCGCCTGCAGGAAGCGTGACGTCTCCGTTGCGGCGGCTGTTATGGCTCAAGCCGCAGTCGATTTCGCGGATTCAAGCGTCGTCCAAGCCTATCCCGGTGCCTATCGGGTACTCGAACCGCAGCTACTTGCACCTCGAGAGCAGTAGCCGCAACAAGGTCGAGTCGTGGCACGGCGAGGATGTGATTTGCGAGACGGTAGCGGAGCAGGGCACGCTCGTGCTGCGCTTGCGCGGCAAGATCCAGCTCACCAACTACTTCTCAATGCCCATCCAGGTCGTGTACAATGGTGAGCGCGTCGAGGAGATCGCGCCAGGAGCGCGCGCTGCGCACTACGTTCCTGTCCAGTTCTTGGAACAGGGGACGATCGCGTTCCGCCCAGTGCTGGCGAACGGCAAGCTGCAAAGATCTGAGCCGCTGCGCATCGCGGCGCTGCTTCGGTCGAGACACCATCACCATCGCCAGTACGGGGGCTCGATCGGGAGTCAGCAGGCGCAGTACTCACGTAGTTACCTCAACTACCACCGCCACCAGCGTAACAACAACAAGCAGCAGCCGGGAGCGCTCGAACTCCGCAAGGCGCTGACGTTCTTTTGGGATGAGCTGCCAACTGCGACGCCATCGCCTTTAGGGGAAGTTGGAATGCCCGCGATCGACTCCTCGCCGCCGTTCAACGCGTCGTTGCCGCCGTTCCAGGTGATTTTGACGGCCGCGCGGAAGTCGGAGCGCCATGAGACGCTCATCACACTGCGCCCGCCCATCCAACTCGAGAACCTCGTACCATACGAGCTGTCGTACCGCACCGTGTGCATGGTAAGTCGGCCTGATGATGCAACCCACTGCTGTGGCACCTTGTCTAACTTGTTGCAATGTAGAAATCGGAGGAGGAAGTGGTCTGGGTAGAGAAGAACTCGGCGTCGTTCTCTGGTTCGGCCGGCCGGGTGAGCTCCGGCATCACTGCGTGCGTCGCCGAGCTGGAGATTCTAGCTGGCGGTGATGACGGGGGCGATGAAGATATGGGCGGTGACGACAGTCTTTCGCAGTCACCGACGACCGTGGGGCTGAGTCTTGCGATCCCTGAGATTGGTCTGCGCCGGTTCTCGCCGTGGTCGAAGCAGGCGATCATCTACGGCATGGCGTCGCCCTCGGCGTCATTCTGCGAGCGCATCGAGTTGAGCATGCCGGAGAGCTCGGGCGGGAGTGCGGCGGGGTACGCGCCGGGCAACAAGCTTACCATTTGCGTGGAAGTGACGCAGCTCGACAAGCTGCGCTCACCAGCGCTGAATACACTGGCGCCCGTGGTGTGCCGCGTGTTCACCGAGTACTGGCTGATCGATCGCACGTCGCTGTCACTCGCGTTTTACACTGCCGACGGCTTCCGCATCCCGTCGAACTACCCGGCGGCGGGTAAGCCAGCACTCATGTCGGCATCAAACGGCCAAGCGATCGCGTCGCAGTCAGCAATTTCATTGTCCGTCTACTCAAGCGAGAGCACGCAGCACGTGTCCAAGATGAAGATCGGCATTAAGGCGCCGACCGGACGCGAGGTTCAGTCGGACCCGTTCGACATCAGTGCCGTCGGCGTTCGCGGTCAGATCCTGGTGCCTACGAGCAGGGCTCGCGAGTCGCGGTCTCTCTTGTCGACCATCGCGGAGTTCGGAAGTGATGAAAGCTCCAACGACCCGCTCGCGCGCAAGCAGTACGAGTTTGGCGTGATGGTAGAGCAGGGACCGGCGCGGTTCTCGCGCTCTCGAGTGGTGACGCTCGTGCCGAGGTTTTACCTCGTCAACACGTCCAGTCGGTTCGATATCCATCTGCGTCAGGAGCGCGCGGGGGACCGAGACGTGCTCGTACTTGGCCCGAGGGAGAGCAAGGTGTTCCACTGGACTGACTACCGCCTGCCGCCTCGCGTTCAAGTCAAGTTTGTGCTGCGTGGAGGCGGTGGCGGGTCCAACTCATCGCGATCGTCGCAGTGGAGTGCACCGTTTGAGCTCTCGTCGGTCGGTAACTTTGTACTGCGCGTTAAAGCCAACCCCCGCCCTGCACCGTCGTACTTGCCGCGCTGCTTTGAAGGCGGATGCGGGAGTGGTGGTAGTTTAGATGCGGAGATGTCTGGAAGTCGCGATCAGGACAGAGAGAACGACGACGACGACGACAACGAGCTGTTTTACGACGAAGAGAGCGACGAAGAGTCTCAAGACGAGCGATGGTGGAAGCAGCAGCAGCGCGTGCTGGCACGCGACGTCCAGCTGAACGTGGTGGTCGAGCTACACGATCCATCGTTTTTCATTTACCTCGAGGAAGGGAACGACGCGGTCTCAATCACATCGGTATCGACGGCGACACCAGTCGACACCGACGATATCGACAAGGACGTCGAAGATGCAGCAAGGGCGCTTGCGAAGAAGGAGACGGGGTTCGTGCCCTATCGCGTTAAGAACGAGTGCAACAACCTCGAGCTCGTCGTGTGGCAGAAGACGTTCACCAAGGACGACCGGGGCAACGTCACGGTCGGATATGAAGGTGGCGAGACGGTGCTGCCGTTCCACACGCTCGACTACGTGCCGTATCGCTTTGCTGCGTCCCCGACAGTCGTCATCCAAGTGCAGCAAGTCGTTGGACTGCTGGACAGTTCCATGTCGGGTAAGTCCAAACGAGGCAAGCCGGATAGCCACGGTCGCAGTCGGCATTCGCGCGACGCAGCATCCAAGACGAACACGACGACTGCGCTTGTGGGCAGCGTATCGCACGCGCGGCGGGTTGTGGCGGCGTTCGAGGTGCAGCTCAAGAAGCTACAGCGGCTACCGACGATCGACATCTCAGACGGCAAGCTCAAAAAGCGGCTGTGGGCCGAGGTGTTGCTTGACGAGACGTCCAAGACGCTGCTGATCACGGACATGCTGCCTGGAGTCTCGGGTGAGCACAAGCGCCGGCGACGCGCGACGTTGCTTCGCAGCTGGAAGAGCTTCAACAACTCCATTTCGACGCTTTCTCATGCGCTCGCCGTGCATTCACAGCCTCGAGACCGCATCGGTAGTGATGTAGCTACCGGTAAACAGGAAGCGAAGGAGAAAGAGGACGCTGCAACGGGTGCGCAGAAGAAGAAGCGCGTGCGATTCGCCCTTGACGGAGAGGAGGATGACGACCAGAAGAGCGACAAATCGGGAGCCAGTGTGGCAATCCCAGTACCGCCACCGCCAGTTGAGAAGCCGGTCGTGATTTCAGGGCTGGCGGTGTCCGTTCGGCTCGTGGAGGCCACGGGCCTGGAGCACTTGGTCGCTCGCGATGGCGGACGCTCGTCAGACTGGGCATCTACTCAACCGTTTGTGGTCTTCCGCCTCAAAGCGGGTGGCAGCGAGACACGCTCTAAGATCCTACCGCAATCGAACGTGGTGTTTCCCCGCTGGCTGCCGACAACGAACGCAAACACGGTGCTCAGCGCGTTCATCAAGACCAACTCAAGTGACGCGGAGGTCGACGTGGCCGCTGCCGCAACTAGCAGAGACGCGGCGACGACGACGGACTCGGAGATCTTCGTGGAGATCCGCGAACCAGACAGGCTGTTGTTCAGCTCGTCGGTGATCGCGACGGTGCGCGTCCCGCTTCAGGACTACGTCACTGCAGCCATCCAGGCGTTTAACAGCTCCATTGACGCGCGCGAGCCGCATGTGGTTGAGTTTTTGGCTCCTGCAATCGCCAAGGAGGCCAAGAAGGCGAAGGATGTGGCTGACGAGGCTGGGGCGGCTGACGCGTTTGGAGCTAGCGGGGACTCGCCATTGACCGTGATCCGGTTCGAGTTGTCGTCACAGTTCGTGAACACCATTATGAGGAAAGACAACACTGCGAGTGGCCCAGCCTCCAAGAAGAGCGGGAAGACCGCCGACGACAGCGCTGAAGATGCCGCCGGGCTTGTGGCTGCAGCGACAGAGGCGCTCTTGTATTATGAGCTTCAGAAGGGGCTCGACGCGCTGGTGCTATCCAAATCGCAGCTCAAGCTACTGCTGGAGAGAGAAGCCGTCGATACGTCTACTGGCGCAAGTGCTGGTCACGCATTCGGCAGCGGGTCGCCGCCTTTGTCATCGCCTGCAAAGCCAACAAATACCAGTTCCGAGCGCAAGCGTTCGTCGGGATTGTCACGCCTTGCGATCGAAGACCTGGAGGCGAACAGTAGCCAGGGAAGCGACAGCGGCGACGGCAGTGGCGCTGGTGGCAACGGGAGTGTTGGTGTGGGCGGCAGCGAAAGCAGTCGACCCCGCGGGTCGGTCGCGTCAGTGACAACAGACGAGTCCATCAGCGACGGAATGTATGAGGAAATGGGCGACGACAAGCGGCTCACGGCGGTAGTCGTCGGCGTCAACAACTTGGAGATCCCGGTGTCGCTGCTCACGCGCAATGCTGTCCATGCGTCCTCGCGGAAGTACGAGCCGAAGGTCTATTGCACCATCACGTACCAAGAGTCGACACGTTCTGCATTGTCGGTGGTCGCCAAGCGGTCGACTCCGTCGTCGTCGTCATCACCATCAGCGGCCGGTTCGTCGACGGGAGGGGTAAACGCGCCTTCTACGTTGCCATCTCCAGTCTCGTCACGCGGTGAGACTGGAGCAATGGAGAGCGTCCACCTCGAGCGCGTGCGCACGCACGAGTTCCCACGAGGTCGTCGGCTGCTGGGACTCGACCTGGTCTACCAGAACGGCCGCGTGATCGTTCAGGGCGTGCTGTGCGATAGTCCGTGCGGCGCTTTGCTCTTTGCAGGTAAGATCCGCATCGGCGACACGGTCGTAGCCGTTAACCACCGATCCATCGTGAATCTCCGACGCGAGTCTTCGTTCGCCGCCATCCAGCGCGCCATGTTTGGCGACGAAGATGGTGGTGGAGACAACAGCAGTGGATTATCCTCGGATGAGACGTCGGCAGTCGCGGGCACGTTCTCGCTGTCATTCTTGTATCAGCCAGACGTGACGTCGCAGCGCCATTTCCTTCGCAGCAGCAGCAGTGGCAGCGCGAGTGGCGACCGCTTGCGACGCTCCTCATCTCTGTCTCGTCATGGTGACGACCGGACGGAAGTCAAGATGTACGACGCCGAGTGGAACCGCCGCGTCGAGTTCATGGAGGAGAAGCTGTTCAACAAGAAGGAGGCGGCCGAGCATGAGGACGCTAAGGTGCTCGTGCGCGTGTACCTGCGCAACGAGACGTCAGATCACGGTCTGTCGGCGTCTCAGGAGTCAAGCATCGTGCCGTTCCTCTACTTCTTCGGCGATGACGCCATGATGGACCACCTGGACCACAGCAAGCAGGATTCGCGCTTCGACGTGCTGCTCGCCGAGTGCTGGGTGCCGCTGCCACCGTCAACGATGCCAGGCGCAACGCCAGGCGACGTCGGCGCGGCTGATAGTGCCATTGGCGACGCAGCGAGCGCTTCCGCGTTCCACGAGCGCATCTGTGCGCTGTACGAGCCGATACTGCACTCGTCAACGCGGTCGGCGCCGTCTCCGTCGTCGTTCAACATGATCGGCCAGCTGCGACTCGCGCTCAAGTGGGACTTCATCAACCCATTGACTGCAGCCAGGAAGCAAGAGGACATCAAACTCTACTGTCAGCTCGAGGTGGCGCGTATATGCGTGTCGATCGTCGATGATGCGTCCTCGTCTACGTCTACATCGTCGTCATCAGGGACCGCGTCGGGGTCGGCGGCTTCTGCGAGTGCTACGGGCGCTGCAGGAACGGCGAGCAGCGGGATCAGTGCGCACCATCAGCCGCGGGAGGTGCTGTGCATCTCATTGTCCAACCAACGCGCGTCCGCCGGCATCCAACTCAGCTACGGTCTCATTACGGATGGCCGACACGTGGTGAACGCTCGCGTGGGTCACTTCCAGGTCGACAACCAGCTCCTCGACACCAACTACCCAGTGCTCTTGCGGCCAATGCGCCTTGTTGACGCACAGCTGCAGGCTGAGGGCGGTGGGAGTCCGTCGGGAGCGAACCTGGGCGACGGTGAAGATGCTGGAGATGCGATGCTGCTGCCGACCTTCCAGCTCATGGCCGTGTTCAGTCAGCAGCAGCCTAACGTGATGCAGTTCGAGTACATCTTTGGCCAGCTGCAGGAGCTCGAGATCAAGCTCGAGGACGCGACGCTCGTGGCGCTTGCGCAGGTGTTTTACGGTATCGACTGGTCCGCTTCGTCGTCATCCACGCCGCCGTCTTCTAGTCGTCACTCTGCCGGGAACAGCGGCGAGAGCTTGACATCCGCGAGAGGCGACACGTTCGGGTCGAGCCTGGCGCTGCGACTGCTCGAGAAGGAATGGTCGACCCCTACGCGGCTACTGGAGGACACAGGCGCAGGCAACAGCACCGGCACCGCTCGTCGCGGAGGCAACATGAAGGTGCTGCTGCGCTGGCTGCTGCTCTGCCCCATCAAAGTGAACGTCACGTTCACGAGTACGGCTGATCGCTCGCTCTTGCTCTCTTTGGTACGTTCATTTTCGTACTTTGACCTGTTGTGCCTTGTCCCCCTAACTAATGCTGTCTGTGTTGCTTTTCTCTAGCTGTCGCCCGACATGTCGTCGGCGCTGAGTACGGTGATCGGAGCAGCGGCGGCTCTCGTGTCCAACCTGGACCAGGCGCCGATCCGCGTGCCGGAGTTCTACGTCGAGAACTTGCTGGAGACGACGCACACGCTGGCCTTCTACGCCATGCAACACTACATTCACCACGGCCTGCGTTCGTGGTACAACATCGTGGGCTCCGTAGACTTCTTGGGCAACCCTGTGGGCCTGGTGAGTACGCTCGGTACGGGTGTCAAGGACTTCTTCTACACGCCGGCGCAGATGCTGCTCGAGGACGAAAAGGGTCTGCGCATCGAGAACCTGCGCACGGGCATGACGATGGGCTCCAAGTCGCTGCTACGCAACACGGCGGTGGGCATCTTCCACGCGACAGGCAAGATTACCGAGACGCTCGGCAAGGGCATCGCGCTGCTGGCCATGGACGAGCAGTACAGCGCGCAGCGACAGCGCCAGTCGACGCGACGCCAAACCAAGGGGGTGAACGACTTAGGTGACGCAATCGCGGAGGGCGGGCGCGGACTCGTCGGTGGGGTCTGGGATGGCATCAAGGGCGTTGTCGCCGCCCCCGTGCGCGGCGCAGAGCAGTCCGGCGCCGGCGGGTTCGTCGTGGGGATCGGCAAGGGCTTCGCGGGTCTCATCGTCAAGCCCACCGCCGGCTTCCTCGACTTGCTCACGAGCCTCTCGCGCGGCGCCAAGTCGAGCGCCGAGCAGTTGGATGGTGCGAACGAACGCGACGCGTTTGACGGAGCGACACGGTTCCGACTACCGCGCCGTATCTGGTAAGCTCGTTGCACATTGTATGGGATACTAGGTGGCTAGATCGACTAACAGACTGGTGGCTGATGCATTGCACAGTGCGGACGGCGTGGTGGTCTCCTACTCCGAGGTAAGCAAGCGGTAATCGGTAGGGTGGTGAAGGCGGTGGCTAATTCGCATCGTTGTGATGGTACTCGCCAGCGAGAGGCGAGAGGATATGCGGTGTTGCTGCTCATAAGCCTGGACGAGACGGACGAGTACGTTCTGTCCAAGATTTGGACCCGTGAGAATGATGTCAACGGTGGTCACTAACGTGTCTGATGTTGCAAAACAGCTACGTGTTCCACGTGGACTACGGCATGCGCCCGCACCGCGGACTCGTGATGCTTACGGACAAGCGCATAATTTGCCTGAATGCATCGACAGGCCAGAAGCTGTGGGAGGTGGCGCTTGACTCGCGGCTGGACGTGGCGGCCGAGGGTGCAGTGCTCAAGATCGGGCAGTCGTCGGCCGCTGGTGGTGGGCCTGCCGCTCTCGGTGCGTCTTCCTCGTCCTCGACGTCCGCGCGAACGTACACGATCGAGTGCGACGACGCGGTGGCGGCCAACAATTTCCGTGTGGCCGTCGACTCTGCGCGCGTGGACCTGTCGGCGACTCGGTACCTGCTACTGAACCTCGAGAAGAACCAGGAGGAGGCGCGGAACGGCCGGCGCAACCGTCAGCGAAGGTGGCGGCACGGCGGTGACAATGGCGACGATGACGACGACGACGAGCGCACGGAGCTCAACGTGTTCATGGAGAACGTGCAGGACACGACGGTGACAGGCGTGAGCGCCGAGGACCTGGCGTCGCAGCCCATCCGGTCGGTGCGCGTCGAGCTATGCCACCTGCTGAACAAGGACGCGCATGCCAACGTGCCGCACCGGCCCATCGACCGCCTGCTGTCGTTCAGCGTGTATCAAGTGCAGGTGTACGGCGGGCCGTACCAATGGTCCGTCTACCGCCGCTACAGCGAGTTCCGAGACCTGTGCGCGCGACTGGAGACTCTCGGCGTGCCGCTCGACACGCTGCCACCGCTCCCGCCGCGCACCATCATGCCCAGCACCCGGGATGGAGTGGTGAGTACCCTTTGATCGGCTAGTGGAGGGTCTGTGCTGTGTCTAACATTGACGTGTGGCGTGTGGTTGCGTGAGCAGGCAAAGCACAGACAGGAGGCGCTCAACATCTTCCTCCAGGCCGCCAGCATGCACTCGGCCGTGAGCCGCAGCGCGCCGATGCTCGAGTTCCTTACACGTGAGGCGCAGGAGGTGCGCGTGAGTCTGCCGCCGCTCTCGCCCACGGGCAGAGGTGGAGGAGGCGGCCACGCGCGCCTGATGGCCGCCCAGCGGTCGGACACATCGCTCTGAGGCGGGCAATCTGTGTTGTCGAGTAGTTCCTGCACACTTTGTCGATTTGTTTTTGCACGCACCTTTGTAAATTGCATTTATTTTATTGAGCATGTGTGGTGGTTGAGTAAAACAACCTGTTTGCCAAGTATTAATCTGAGTCTGATGCGGATACTCTGGTTCCCGATTAATCTTCATACATTTGCCAAATAATATTTGAATACAGCAATCATACGTTCCAAAGTACTAATACTTGTGTATTCTTACGTCAATCTACGCACAAGCACGTATGACTAAATTTAATAGTTTCATACGTATTCATACGTGCCATTATTTTCTGCAAAAGCAATTTTGATTAAAAATCTGAAATTTTACAAGTAATCGCCTGGCTATTTCCAAAAAAGGGGGAACCATCCGAACCGTTGATTAATGTTCCACACACCATTAAGGGATCAGGCACTTCAAGTAGGAGTATTTTCAGTTGAGACGCGGCATATCCTCGCTTCAACTTTTTTCACGTCAAAATCATTTTGCCGCCAACGAAAAATCCGTTCCCGACAACCACATCACTATTTCGGGTCATCACGATGGGATGCCATTTATACAGATATCACATTCAGCTGTGTAGGCGTTCCGACTGCGTCACGCCTGCAGCAGCAAAGATGCCGTACCGATGACGTTAAACAAGACAGAGCGAACATCCTCCTCTGAAAAGCTTGAAGGTGTTCTCACTCGCCAAGGTTATCACTTTTTGCTGCGAATAAGATTGCCGTTCGATGCGTCCAAAGTCAATCTTACGTACACTTGTTACCGTTTTACAGTCATCTTCCGCCCTCAAGGGAGCCACTAGTAGCGTCACTTGCTAATATCATATACACCGAAGTTGTTGTTGTTTCTGTCGTCTCCCCGCGCATCCGAAGTCGCCGGCGCGGTCGAGGAGTGTTCATTCATAAGCGGAGTGTGTCCGATTCGTCGAGCCAGCCACCGGAGTGTTGGGGCGGCAGGTATCGCGGCTGCTGGCGATGCGCGTTCGGGTCGCTGGACCCATAGTAGTTCGCGTGGTGCTGCGCGTTGAGGAAGACGCGCTCGTCCGCCCAGCCCACGGTCGTGTGCACCGGGTACGCGGGCACGAGCGGGGGAGGGGATGACGGGCTCGAGGGCGACGAGGAGGCGTACGCGCCGTTGCTACTCGAGAAGCTCGCGACGTGGTCCAGCACGCAGTCGATGTCGGCGAGCAGGTCGTCCAGGTCGCAGCTGTTGGCCTCCTGGTCAAAGTCGTCGTCCTCGAACGCCTCTTCCTTGATGCAGCTGTCGAGCGAGGGCCGCTGGTGGCCGATGGCGCGCGCCATGGCCACTTCGGTGTCGAGCTTGGCGTGTAGTGTCTTGGGGCTTACGCGCTGGATCGCGACCGAGTCGGCCAGCGACAGCGACGCGATGCCCGTGAAGCCCGTGGGCGTGGCGGGCGAGGAGGGCAGCGCGCGCTGCAGCTCGGGCTTGGGCATCTCGATGACGAGGTCGCCGTAGGGCTTGGACTCGCCCTGCATGCGCCGCCTGTAGCGGTCAAGCTTCTGACGCAGCTTCTGCGCGTGCGTCATGGCCTGGCGCGTCGACTTGGAGCCGACGTAGGCCGCGATGGCGGTCCAGGGGCCCTGCGGGAAGCGCGTGATGGCCTCCCAGAAGCGCTCCTGCTCGAGCGGCGACCAGGCGTGCTCGCCGGGCGTGGGCACCGTGAACTGGGTTGGCACATGCCGGGCCTGGTGCAGCTCCATCATAACCTTTGGCGAGATCATCGTGACCGGAATGGGAGGCGGTGACTCTCTCGTGGTGTTTAGCAGAATGAGATTGACGAAGAGATCGGAACCGACTCGCGAGGAAGCAGGGAAGACGAAGATGGACGCTCCGAACGAATGGATACACCCGCGGGGTAAGTCAGCGACTGCAGAGCGAATATTTGCGCCTTGAAAGTCAAAGAGGAGATGAAAGAGAGCGCCTTACTCTCGAGTGGTGTGGGAAGATGTTGATCTGCGTATTACTGGCGGCGACATGTTGACCAACGTAAAGGGAGCTCCCACTCTCCGCTCGTATGCTCTCTCAGCCCCTCGGTTCAGTAGTTTCGATATTTCCCCAGTGCATTTCTTGCTCCAGCCGACCCCAACTGAGTGCTCTGTCCGTCGCAATAAGAAGCATTGTACGGAAGATGAAGTGTGACAGCTCATTGCGGGGCGATTTCAATAGGACACCATATTAGCGTGCTGATCGAAATGGGCAAAAAATAAACGGCAAAAAATTTGACAACGACGAGACAACTTCCGCTGTCAATACCACGTTCGCGGACACAATCAGAAAATCAAGTCGAAAATTGACAATTGCAATTTAAAAAAAATTGGAAAAAAATATGATTTGCGCCGCCCAGACCACTCATTCCGACCGGCTACTTACAGCAAGAGTGTCACGGCGATTATACCCGACATTCGTTGACCTTCGGGGGGTCGTTCCGCCTGCAGAGTGGCCCAGATGGTCAGATCCGGGTACAAGTTCAATTGGCACCTGCTGCAGCGCAAGGGCCAGCAAGCAAGCCGTGCCATGGTTCTGCACGTGTCGCCAAGCTACCTGTCTATCATAGGGGCTGTCGCGGTGTCTGCAGTGACTCATCGACCCTGTGGCGGGCCAGCACGAGCGTGTGGCGCGCGTCGGCCGGTGCGAATGTTCCGGCATCGCCAACCCGCCCGAGCGAGTTAACTGCTTAGTCCGGTGGCTCACCGTGTCGGCGATCCGTTTTCTGTTAGTTCTGGACCTTCGTATCTATGTGTGCGAGAGGGCCTGTCACCAGTGTGAGTATTTTCAAGATACGCTTGTATTGCGGTTGATTGACATGCAAAACATTGCGAACTTCTCCTGTCATATTCAGTAACAAACCCAATTCGTAATACTAGCGTTACAACTGCGAGCCACTCGCTCGACTACTGGTTGCGATCAGCGAAGCGCTCGCTCAATCACTAGACAACGCACAATAAAAGCATCCATTCGCTTGACACTGCCCGTCCGACTCTACAGTACGCACGGTAACTCTTGTGTGCTAGCGGCGTCGCCAAATATTTCAAACCGAATCAGCACCGCCTCGCCTCGCAGCGCTGATGGGCCTCGCCACGTCACAAGATCCACCGGCCCCACTGTGTTGACAAGCCACGTTCAACACTCCCATGGACACTTCACAGCGCCAGTCGCCGCGTGGCCACCCGTTCACACTGACGATACGCCTCGCGCATCAAAAGATGGCGGGGCGTGTGCGCTAAAGGACGCAGGAGCCGAGAGCCGTTTACTGCGACGCTGAGGGCTTCTCAGTCATCATGGCTCATTGGAAAATCCAGCTCAAACTGTAAATTACCATAATATCTACGACTTGTTTGTATGGAGATGAACTTGAGTGTCCTGGTTGATCTGTAAAATATAAAATCATACAAATTGTTGATTTGTAATGATGGTGGAACCCCTCCAAAGATCGTTTGACTTCAATTTTTTTGGCATTTTTTGGCTGAAAATGATTTGGTGCGACATGTTTAACTTCAATTTTAGCCCCGAGTGATGGTCGGCACAAAGTTCAGAGTGATAGGCATCGTGGATGTCGAGCAAGGATCCTGCGCCGTCATGAACTGTACGAAAGAGAATCAAATGTCGAGCAGTGAGCCCCAGTGGCTAGCTCACTGCTTCAGTCCCTCGCATCGGAGCACTTCCCAGTCCAAGGCCGGAGGGGAGCCTCGTGTCTGGCGCTCACCGCCATTGACATTAGGGCTTTGCTACAACAAAGTTTGGGTTCCATCTTCGCTGGTGACGACGCTGCTTCGCCTCGCGCGGCGCAATGTGTCGACGACAAGCGGTATCAGATAGTGCACTCAGTATTGTGCTGGTTCACGCGGCAGACGTTCGGTATCGTATCAACCGCGGCTGATAATGGATGCACGATGGAGTCAGCTTTCTGCTCTTTGAACAGACCAGCGTGAGTCAGCACGGCCCGACAGCCACCCAGTCCACCCCGAGCCTCGTTTCGGCGGCGTCGCGCTTCCATGCTGCTCAGCTCCGCTGACTCAACTCGGGGATGCACTCGCCTTCTGCGGCACCGTCGAGGGCTTTGAATTTTGCTCTGACGACTCCAACGTGCGGACCGCAGTACGATCGATGGAACGCGCTGAAAATTTTCGAGTTGTCACGTGACGCGAAACTATTTGGAGGTAGCGCGAATTCGGTTGCGACCGAGTTCCCTCGAAAGATCGCGATGAATGAATGGGCGAGGCGGGGCAAACAACACGCACACAACACCACACACAAAAAAAAAAAAGGAAAAGAAAAAAAAGAAAAAAACTCATGATGAAGACCGACCCACGCACACGCATCGGCCGCGTCAAGGCCGGCGCGCTCGCCCCCAAGACCCGCGCCATGTACGTGCGCGGCACCGCCCGGTTCACGGCCTGGCTGCTCCAGCACGCGCCGTCGCAAGTGCTCAGCGCCGCGTTCCGCCCCGCACCCGGGCAAGACGCCGTCGCGGCCGCCGTGCGGTACCTCTCGTCCTCCTCCTCCTCCTCCTCCTTCTCCTCCTCCTCCTCCCACGCAAAAAAAAAACGCCTGCTGCCGCTCTTCAACCTCGACCGGCTCGAGCCAGCGCTGTTCGAGCGGTTCGTGCTCTCGCTCGGCGCGCGCGCCGGACCGTCCGTGCTCGCCACGATGCGATCGAGCCTCGTACACCAGTTCCGCGAACAGGGGCGCGCGCTGCCCGCGGCCTTCGCCCAGGAGCTCGCCGTCTTCTTCAAAGGCCTGCGGCGACGTGCGGCGCGCCGGCGACACCGCTCCGGACAAAGACTCGCCGAGGGCAAAGACCCGCTGTCGTTCGCGGCCTACCGCGCGCTCTGCCGCGAGATGCTGCGCGCCGAGCTCGTCTTCGCCCACGCCTTCCTCACCGCGAGCTGGAACCTCATGTGCCGCGCGGGAAACACCGCGACGATGCGATGGGCCCACCTCACGTGGCACGAGGACGCCTCGCCGTGCGGTTCGCGCACATGAAGAACGACCAGGCAGGCACGCGGCCCAGAGACGCGAGACACGTGTACGCGAACCCGGTCGTGCCCGAGATATGCCCGATCCTCGCGCTCGCGATCTACGCCGCCGTCTGGGGAATGGGCGGCAGCGACGCCAAGCTCGCCTTCCCCGGAAGCAAGCAGTACGACCGGTTCGCAAAGATACTCAAGCGGCTCCTCCGCCACACGGACGACGACATTGGCACCCACTCGGTGCGCAAAGGGGCCGCCACGTACGTCGCGTCGCACTCGAGCGGCGGACCCTCCGCGCACGCGCTATGCATCCGCGCTGGATGGGCACTGTCCGGCGTGCAGAACTCGTACATACGATTCGAGGCCGCAGGGGACATGGTCGTCGGACGACTCGCCGCCGGACTGCCGCACGACGCCCCAGAGTTCGCGACGCTCTCGCCTTTCTTCCCCACGGCTGACGACAAAATCATCAACCAGGCCGTAGACGACTGCTTCCCGATGGCCACGGAACGCACGCGCACCATGCACACCTTCCTGCTCGCGTCGCTCGTCTACCACCACGACTTCCTGATCGCCACGCTGCCCGACGACCACACGCTGCGCCGCAATGCGCTCTTCGGCAACGCGCGCCGCGTCCGACAACTGCAACAACGAGTCGTCTGCCGACTCGGCACGCACCGCGACCGCATCCGCGCGACGGGCGTCCCGCCGTACACCGCGCTGCTCGCCGCCATGCGAGCGCAGGACGACAAGATCGACCGGATCATGGCCGCGCTCGGCATCGCCGTCGAGCCGACAACACCACCCACAAAGGAAGAAGAACCAACAACAACAATAGCCACAGCAATCGACATACCCAACGCGAGTCTCGCCACCGCGTGGGAGCACCGGTGCTGCGGCGACCCGCACAACAACACACTCGGACCCTACCGACTCATTGCGGAAACGACCACCGAGACCAACAAGCCGCTACACTCACACTACCGCTGCATGATGCGCGAGGTGCAGGCAAAAGTGCAACACCAGACACCGCTGTGGAGCGACCGACCCACTCCCGCACAGGCCAGGAAGATGCTCGCGGCCGTGCTCGACGACGTGCTCCCGCCAGCAACCCGCGAGCGCCGCGACGACCAACTCAGCTGGCTCACGGTGCTGCACGCGACCCGGCGCCACCGGTGTCACAGCCAGGCGAGCGACAGTAACGGATCAAGGCGGGCACAGCATCGAACCAGGCGAGAGAGATCATGAAAAATAAAGAGGGATGGGATCAGAGACATGATGCCGGAGAAGGGGATGGAGATCGTCGCCGCCATGATGGAAACCCCCTACAAGTACGTGCAGACCACGTGGCGGCGCTTTCCATTCTATACTCGATGGGCGCGTGCGGCCACCTGGACGTCGTGCTGTGGCTGTACGAAGCCAAGGGGATGACGCCGTCCGCGCTCGGTCTGCAGCAGGCAATGGCGGCGGGACACACGACTGTCGCAGGACTCATCACAGACATACGCGCAAAGATCTAGGCCAACACCACCGAGCGATCACTTTTTTTCATTTCGTCTGCACAAAATGACCTGGATCTGTGAGTGCTAATCCACCAGAATGCATTTCTGAATCTTCAGCGCTTCATCATCACTGCTAAACATGCAACCAGAATCGAAGACAGTCCTATTGAGCCCGAAGCATTCGAGAGGAGTGGCACAGCCTAGTGAGGTAGCCCTGTGTGGTGCTATTTTCTTCTATTGCTCGTTGCCTGGTGCTGTCGGGGGGAGGGGGTTGGCTCCGATTTCTATGCATGCTCCCACAACTCGCTACTGCGCACGAGAGGTCGCGAGAGCAGCTGAGCGTCTCTCTGCGAATGAGCTCGCGTGGAGACCCGTGCTTTGTACGCCACGCTACCAATCG
>JAASGW010000110.1:0-61797 GCA_023334395.1 Phytopythium sindhum
CGTCGTAGTGCTTGACGAGGTACGAACACGTCTGGTAGTGAAGTTCTTTCACACAGTTCTTGATCTTGGCAACAGAGTTCGTGTAGGTACGCTTGGCTCTCACGTACTTCCGATACTGCAACCGCGATCGCTTGCCCTTCAAGTTCTTGAACTTGGACATCACGCTCTGTGCCTCGTCTCGACGTTTCCGAATTGCTTTCAGGTAGGTCTTGGTACCGCGTCCAAACTCCAGCACGTTCCCTTCCAGATCCATGCCAGTCATGAAGGCCTTGGCCCCGGGGTCCAGCACGATGTACTTGCCACGATTGCTGAACGGCGTCGGCTCGACGAACTCAGGGATACCGACATTGTAACGGGGTTACACGTACAGTACAGTATGACACTGTACCGTACTCTCTAGAGAGTAGTGTGCGGCACACTACTCTGAGTTCGGGTCCTGATGGAATAGTGCAGCACACATTATTCCCTGCACACATCCGCACAGCCATCCATGGCTCTGCGCGCTTCCCATTGGCCAGCAGCGGGCACTGCTAGCCAATAAGAGTCGTTCATTTAGGGTGCGGCGCTCGCGGCCAACCACGAGTGCCTGTCACAATGCATACACTAGATTTAGGAGGTTAGGACCCTGCGCCAAGCAAGCGAGGCGCTAAACAACTAATACAGTTCTCATTTCGACACAAAGCTCCCGGTTCCTTCTTTATTACAGCACTGTACGGTGAACCGTACAGTCTATAGTTAAAGCAAGTCAACGCTTCCTCGTACACGCGCACGTGTACGTCGCGTAACTGGCTAGCCCAGTTACATCTGCGCCTCCCGGCGCCAAAAGTGCGATCCACTGCAAGCGCCAGCGCCTTCGCCGACACATCCGGTATACACACCGCTGTGTACGCCGGATGGTTGGCGATATGCACCAGAAGACCTCGTCGTGGCTCGCCGCCAACTACCGCTGTGTTCTGCTACCGTCGTTCCAGACGGCTGCGATGGTGACGCGCTGCGAGCAGTTGGTCAGGACCGACGGCGCTCCTGTGACCAACTCGGATGCGCCGGCCACGGATGTGCCGACCACGTACGCGCAGGCCATCCGCCGACGGAAACGCGAAAAGCGCCACGAGCGCTGGATGCGCAGGGAGCGCCCAATACCCAGCTCGACACCGAGGGCGATGTTCGCTCAGGCGCACTTCAAGTTCAAGGCACTCGTCCGGTACAAGGTGGAGCGCGTCGGCGGTTGACTGATCCACTGCGAGGAGGAGTACATGTTCAAGACGTGCTCGTGCTGCGGGAAGGTCAAGAGCGACCTCGACGGCAATCCACAGTTCGAGTACCTGTCCTGCGGCATCCACCTCGACCGCGACGTGAACGCAGCACGAAACATTTTTCACAAGAGCAGGGAGATGCTGGCGTAGTGCGTCTGCAATCCAATCGGTGAGCCTCCACCGCAGTGTCCTGTCAGCAGGGGCAACTTTGCTGGTCGCTGTAGGCACAAGGTCCTAAAATAACCTAGAAATAGGGTCGTTGTAGGGTCAGAGGCATGAGACCGCAGTGCATTGGGTGGGTGACAGAGTCACGTTTTGGGGTACACTTGAAGTGACTTTTGGCTCCCTTCGCATGAGCTTGTGGGCACGATTGATTTCCATTTAGAGCTCGCCTGCTGCGCCGAACACGAGCGCGTCTGCAGCATCCGCGCTGTCCTCGAACAGTTTGGCAGCCACTACAGATGCTGCCGCCGTCGTCGCTGAGGATCCCGCGGCGCCTGCGGCGGGCACGCCTAGCTCGCGCGTGTTGGTGCGCAGATACACGAGCTTCTCCGTCGCGTGGGAGTCGAGTCGCGCGCGTAGCTTGCGCAGCGAGAACCCAGGCCGCTGCAGCACCTGAGCAGAGTCGGCAGCGCACGCTGGCATAGCGAACACCTTGCAGGCGACGCTCTGCAGTGCGGGCCATTTGCTGCCGTCCGTAAGCCAGAACTGTAGCGGGGACTTCTTGCGCTCTTTGAGCATGCGGAACACAAACGGGTCGCCGCTGCCGTTGCGCAAGTGCATGGCCGAGATCTGGAAGTCCGTGTACTGCAGATACAGCGCCTCTTTGCTCTCGTCGTCGCGCGGTGATCCGTCAGCGTTGGGCAGTGCGATCAGCACCTTCTCGATCTCCGCTTTCATCTCCGCCGGGAACTCCTGGCCAGCATGTACCGGGTCCAGTAGATACGCCAGCAAGTGCGCACGTCGGATGACAGTGTCGTACTGTTTCTGCATGAGCATTTGGATCAGCAGCTTCTCGCTCTCGTCCAGCTCGGAGCACTCAGCGAAATGCGTCGAGAGCTGGCGGAAACCAGAGTATACCTCAGAGATGGGCTGCGAGTGGAACATGCCACCGAACCGCGCAGCGAATCGTGCGATTGGAAGTACGACCTGCAGAGCCTTTTGCAGTTGTTTGATGAATGCGGCGCCCGTCACGTGCTCCAGAAGTTCGGTTTGCATCGGCGTTCGAGTGGTCGTGGCCGGAGTTGCGCCAATTACGGACGCACCGGGCTGAGCTCGACCGAAAAGGCTCTCACTGATCATCGCTGTGTTCAGGAACGACTCTGCCCGGAGAATGGCGATCACAGCTTGGTGGACGCTTAGGAGTCGCGTTGGACTCGGCTGGAAGGTGACCCCGCTCAGCATTCTCGACTTGGAGTTGTCAAATATGTGCAGTGCTGCTCGCTCGAACCCGTCGCCGCCACCAATCGAGGTCTCCATGTCAACGGAGAGAAAAGCAGAGAGGTCGTGGCACTCTATCGCGAATCGCTGCAGCTCGAATGACAGCGCGCTTAATGGAAGCTCCGACGGCGCGAACAGATCGCACAAGAGCTGTTCAAGCGCCCTGCGCACGCAACCATGGAAGAACATGGACGGGTGCTGCAGCTCGAGGATCTCCCATGCGCGTCGGCTTTCCGGAGACACACTCGCCGTTACGCAACCTGCGACCGTCCCAGCCGTGCCCGCAATGACGCGAGTCACGTCGTTCGCTGTCCACTCGGCAGCGCCGATCTCCAAAGCGTTGGGGAACTGCACCGACTCGAGGAACACGGTCTTGCCTCCACCCGACGCTGCGATATAGTTCATGACCAGCTCGTCTGGCGAACTACTGGGCGATTCGTCAAGCGACAATGCCAGAGGCACGGGCAGAGTCGAGAGGAACTTGTTGACTCGACGCTTGAAGGCCGCGTAACACCGATCTAAGAGCACCGACATGAGACGCTTCTCGTCGGGAAGAGCGAGGTAAAACCCTCGGTTGCTGGCCACTACCGCCTGTGCGAGGAAGCCGTGCTCACTCCACGGATTTCCGGTGAGCGAATCGTCGGGCATGGTCGTGAACAAGTGCATCGCGAGGCTGTCCTCGACGCGCTTGATGTCCTTCTTCGTAAGCTTGGCCGCCCCCGCGTCCTTCTTCACACCAGCGACGGCAGCCAGCGCGGACGTTAACGATTCTGCAGACTTGGTATGCTTGTGTCCCGGCTCGAACGGACTGCCCGGCCCGCTGGTAGTCAACGTCGGGAAGACCGCGTGTGCGTTGCGAGCTAGTCCGGCGTTGGCGATGGCCCCGGCCGCAGTAGCCACTCCTCCCACGACGACGTCTGCAAGTCCGACGGCTGCACGGTCGCCCGCCATCTTTTGTCGCTTCTGCAGCTCCGCATGGTACCAATCCGGCTGCTCGTGTGCGCCCAAGGTCGCCATCTTCTTGAGGAACGCGTCGCACTTCATGAGGTGGCTGCGCGCCTGCTCCGACTTCTTGTGGTGCCGCACGAGCTCCAGGCAGTGGCGGCACACGGCCGCGCGCAGCTTGTATGGCTCCTCGGCAGTCGTGAAGGACGGCCAGAAGGTTGCCGGCTTGCGCCCGCGCTTGGCGCCCGGCGCCGGCAGAAACGCGTGCTCCGCCATGATGATCGAGATGCAGGAGCGCTGTTCGAGGTGTTGTCTGTTGTTGTTGGCGATGATTTTAAACCTAGCGATAGGTTTTATCGCTACTTGATGATTCCTTTGAGGTTTTGTCCTGGCAGTTCTGGATTTAGAAAGGTTTTATCGTGAAAAACCCTCTCCTCAAAAAGAAAAACCATTGAACAGGGATGACTTGACGAAAGAATCATCAAGGTTTTTTAGGCGGCAATGCTGCATGGATGGCTACACTTTTGGGATGACCCAGTTGAACTTGGCAATGACCACTACTCCTCGGAGCTCATCAATGAGATTATGGCTCCTCCCGCTACAACTGATCGATGCATCCCATCTTGAAGCCAACGACTACTCCTCCCTCTTCCCTTCACGCTTTCGGTCCTACTGCTGCTCGTCCTGGTAGCCGCCACCGTCCAGCTCGCGGGTCCAATCGAACGCCTGCCAGTCATCCAGGAACGCGAGCACCTGCTTCTTCTCGTCCTCAAACTCGCGCTGGCCGCCACTGCGACCACGGCCGTCACTACCACCCTCGTGGCGCCCAAACATGGGCGGGTCCGTCTCGAGCATGCCAGCGACCACATTCACGCCGAAGTCACGCGGGAACTTGGTCTCGTCTTCAATCACGTGCGCGTACCCGCCGCGCATCGCGTCCACCGCCCACTCGATGTGGAAATACGCGAAGTTGGCCGGCACGTGGCGCCGCACGCCACCCTGGCTTGTATCGATGATCTTCTTGTGCGTGGACCACTCCTCGTCCACCTGCATCAGCTCCTGCTTGAAGAAGAGCGGCGTGTCCGCGCACACGTCGCTTGGAACGGGGATACACTCGATCAGCGTGTGCCGCTTCCGATGCGGCGCGCTCGTCTGTTCGATGAACACCATGCTCTGGCCGTACTTCTCGGTGCTCATGGCAGACAGCGCGCGCTGAAACCGCAAAACCTCGGCGGCGACCTGCTCATCAGCTTGAGCCAAAGAGCACGTGTGGTCCATAGGGACGATCACACAGTGACCTGGGTGCAAGCGAGGCTTGTTCGGGATCGCCAAGTACGTGAACTCCCCGAGCGACAGCATCAGGTGCTTCTTGAACGCAGGACTTGACATGCAGAGGTTGCACTTCTGCGTGCGCTCGTCCCACTTCCGAGTCGAGTTCACTGCGCGCGCATGGTCACGCTGAGCCTGTGCTCGCTTGGTAAGGCGGTCGCGCGGCGCCTCGAGCATCTTCATGTCCACCTGGTCCTCCTCGTCGAAGCCACTCGACAAGTTCCGCGCATTCACCTCCGTTCCCTTGTACTGAGTGCCTAAACGAAGGATGTTGCGTGCGTGGATCGCGTCCATGTTGCCTTCTTCCACCCGAGCACTCGTCATACGCTCTTCGCGCACAAGCTCATCGAGTGATACGTCAAGTTTGAACGGTGAGTCATCATCTTGCCGCTTCTTTTTGCCCTTCCGCGCACCATTTCGGAGGTCCTCCTTCTCGAGAGGCGGCAATGCTCCGCTGATTGCCTCAAAGTGAGGAATTGCCTGTGCCTTCTTCTCTTCCTCGCGTTTGACCTCCAGTTCGTTCAACTGCTCCGTCAGCTTTTTGAACAATTCCTTCTTGCCCATCATTTGAGCTCTCAGCGCCTTGGCAGCCAACTTGTTCAGGTCGATAGTATCGTCATTTCCTGCGTCCGTGGCGTTAACTGCCTTGGTCGGCGCAGGATGACTAGCGTCGGTTGTAGTGCGCGCAGCTTCATTACCTTCAGTAGCCTCGTCTTTGGTTGAGGACGACGGTGTCGACGATGCATTGTCAACCCGTGCGGGTTGGCGACCGCCATACAAGAACGCATTCCGCTTCTCCTGTTTCTCCCGCTCCTTTGCAGCCTGTTCCGGGTCCACAACGCGTTTCTCGACACGCTCCTTTTTGCGGTTCACTTCTTCAACTGCTGATCGTGCATCTTGACGTTGACCAGCATCCTTGGGGCGTTGAGACTGTCGGTCGTCATCTCGGCGAGCACGTCCTCGCGAACGGGACCTAGAACGTCGACTGCGATCTGGTGATCGCCGCTGACTAGAAGCGCCAGAGTTTCTGTCGCGGCTGCGACTCGCACTACGACTGCGCTTCCGGTACGTCGAACGCGACGAGTTCCTGTCACGAGGTCTGTGCGACGACGAATCACCACGGTCTCGCTCAAAGTCAGGCAGCTTATCGTAGTCGATTGGTTCTTCATCGTCAGCCTCGTCATCTGGCTGGCCACGCCGCGATTCACGTCCACGCGATCGATCGTCCTTGCTCTTAGAAAGCACCATCGAGCGCGCGACCGACGCTTGAACTCGCGTGGAATAGCTGGAAAGTAACGTCTTGTCCTTGACATCACGACCGATAGGGAGTGTCTTCCTAGTCCTAGACTCTGGGGAGCGGCTGCGCGAGCCATGATCATCTCCCAATTGACGCTGGGAGTGGCGCTTGTAGTCCAAGTGCGCATTTCTTCGAGCCGATCCTCTCGCCGCGTCTTTAAGATCGCCAATCGAGCCAAATCGTTCTCCCACAATCGATTCGACTGGAACACCCGTCGCTCGTGCGCGCTCCTTGGCGCGCTCGAGCATCTTGGCACGCCAGCTCGCGCCTCCATCACCCACCATCGGCATGTCTCCGTCATCTCCGTCGTTGCCGCGATCTTGTTCTCCATCCCCTCGTTGACTGTCGTCATCCAGATCGTGCTTTGAGATGGTCGGCGGGAGATCAGGGTTCTTCGGGTCGTAGAGCCCGTACACCATGCCCGTCACCGGTTCCCGCAACCCGGCGTCGATCTCTGCTTGGATGCGCGCCTGCTTCTCCTCCGCCTGGATATCGGCCGCCGATTTCTCAGGCTCCTTCCGCGTCTCGGCGACCGACATGAACGGCTGTGCAATAGGCAGCAAGGAGATGACATTAGTGGGGAAACAACAGAGCGCGCCATAAAGGTTATAAGGTTGACAGCTCGCGGACCATGGACATCCAGTCGTCGCGCGGTAATGAAGAAGCCGGGGCGGGAACACCGCTGCCAGCATTCTGCTTTCGCTCACTCGAAGGCGAACGCGCAGAGCGGGACGCGGCTTCGTCGTCCGACCCGCTGGACGCCGACGACCCGTCGTTTCGTGCAGCCTTCTTGTGTTTCTTCTTGGACTTCTTGTGCTCCTTGTGCTTGTTCTCCTTCTTGTGCTTCTTCTTCCTGTCCTTGTCGCCACCCAGGCGCTTCTCCAGCGACGGATTCACCCAGTCCTGCGCACGATTTCCCACAGCATATCCAAGGAAACAGCGGTTAGCGTGATCTTCCAGCCATGACGGCGCCGTTACTGAGCGTAGAGCGCTGCGAGGAGAAGGAAAGCGAACGCTACCGGCTCGTGGCGGCGGTGGCGCTTCTTGTCTCGCTGCTTGTTCTCCCCAGCGGCGCGCGACTCGCCGCCGCCCGCGCCCTCCTTGAGGAACTTGATTCCGCTCAGCAGCGACGACATCGACTCCCTGCGAATATGCACTCAAGTGTTGTGAGCAAATGTATCGAAACCACTACCGTCAGCATTCATTGGACAATATTACGCACAAAATCTCTCAAACTCAAAACGATTGGCTAAAATTCGTCCGTCAGTGGGGTTACACATAGGTTACACATGCAGGTTAAACGATACAGTCGCCTGGAATAGACATCGTCAACCCAGGCGACCAATGCGGCCTTTCTCCATACTCTTCCTTCTTCTTCGCCGCGTCCATCATCAGCATTGAGGAAGAGACGGCGTCTTCCGCTCTTCCTGCTCGCGATTCCGCCGTCTGTGCTACATCTGCACGCGCATCGTCGTTTCCATTGGCGAATCGGCGACCTGCGCTATTTTCGGGCGTCCCGGCGGTGTCTTCGACGTACCTGGGGGCCAGGAGAAAGCGGGGCAAAAGCGGGAAATAGACTGATAAACAGCGGCAGGAAGCAGACGCTCCGAGTGAGAAGGCCAAGGGGACCGAGAGCACGATGGTGGTGTGCGACTTTGTCTTCGCGGTGCCGCGCGCGCTGGTGTCGCAGAACAAGTGCCGCTTCCAGGAGGGAGGGTTCGACCTGGACCTGACCTATGTGCACCCGCGCATCATCGTTATGGGTGTGTGCGGCCCTAGTGAAAGTATCCGGCGAGTTGTGAGCGCTTTCTCTTACCTTGAGTGGAATATGGCAGGGTATCCGTCGTCAGGGCTCGAAAGCATCTACCGAAACCCGCGGTCGGAGGTCGTGCGGCTGCTGGAGGAGCGCCACGCCTCACACTACTTCGTCTACAACTTCTGCGACGAGCACAACCGATGGTCAGGTGAATGTGCGAACAATAGGACTAGTCTCCAGGTGTAATGACTGACATCTTCGCTCCCACACGCTCTTAGCTACCCAGCTTCCGAGTTTGACGGCCGCGTCAAGTGCTATCCGGTGGAAGACCACAACGTGCCAACCCTTCAGCAAGCGTAAGTGTTGTGCCTGTTTGCGCACACATTGTTTGGTCGCAGGAGCTCATGGCAATTGGCGTTCTGTACTACCGTCGTCACCACTGCCGTCCACTCAATCAGCGTCACATTCTGCGAGGACGCTGCGGCATGGCTTGCAGGCGACGGGCAGAACGTTGTCGCACTTCACTGCAAGGTATACGATCGCCAATCTGGGTTTGTTGCACTTGTGGTACATGCTGCTGACATCGTATCGTTTCTGCGTCCATCATGATCCACCGAAGGCCGGCAAGGGTCGTGCGGGGATGATGGCGTGCATGTTGTTACTGCGCATGGGCTACGCTTCGTCTGCCGCCGGCGCGATCGAGAACTACAACAGCGTCCGCGTGATCGACCGCCTCGGACTGACCGTCACGAGCCAGAAGAAGTGGGTCGGATACTACGAAGCTCTCCTCATTCAGCGTCGGCATCTACCAAATCAAATCCAGTCGAGCAGCACGAATTCGTCGATAGATGCTGTTGCGATCGAGGATATTCTCGAGCCCACCATCGTTATCGAACATCTCGCGCTGTGCAATACCCTGACTGGAGTCGAGCCGCCAGAGCTGCGGCTCCGCGTCTTTCAGTTGGATCCCCAGTCGGCAAGAAAGGTGCGTCAATCCTGTGGAGAGCCCTCGGGGTTGCAATGGAGATCAGCGATAACGATTATGATTGCTTGCTGGTGATAGACTCTAGTGTGCGAAGAACTTGGACGCGATCGATTCGTTGTAGAGCGCGAAGTTCGCGGTTGCGTTTTGCTGGAGTTCTACCACGCACCGTCAGGCGACTGCCGCTCCAAAAAGCACTTCAAGATCTGGTTCAACTCGCTACTACTCACTTCCACCGACGCTCCTGGTATGCTCGCATTTAGTCTGTGCGCCAGCACTGTATCATCAAGTGTTGCATCTAACATACTCCACTCGTTCTCTGATAATGCTGATTATCCCGTAAAGGAACTGGGAATTCCAGGAGACGTGTTGCCGTGTTCACGCGGTCTGAAATGGACTGGGTGCGCCGCGACAAGAAGATGCGGCGCTTTCCCGCTGCTTTCGAGCTGGAAATGACGTTCACGCTCGTCGGCGCTGGTACGGCGACGGATGACTCCGCGGACACGGCTAGCACAAGCGCTGTCGTCAGTGTCATTTGCGACGACGCACCGCCCACGGTCACGTCGTTGCCGGGCGAGCCGCTAGAACTCACCACTCCATAGACACACAAGCGAAGCTTTCCGATAGAAGGTATGCCTCCATTTCAAAAGAGCGTGTATATTCATTTAGAAGCTGTGGGCTGCTCGCGCGCTATTATGGGCTACTTCGGGCGGAAGGGTACGGCGGAGAAGGTGTCGCTCCAGCGCTTGAACTCGGGGTGGTAGTCGAAGTTCTCCACGAGCACGAGGATGCCCTGCGCGTGGCGAAGCTTGGCGTCGTCATACAGCGTCTGCATGCCGCCGGTTGTCTCGCTGTACCTACCCTCGAGCGGCGCGATCTTGTTGTCAAACAGCGCGATCCATTCGCGGCATTCGCGCAGCTTGGTCTCCACGTCCGTGCGCCGTTGGCTGAGTCGGAAGAGCTGGTCGTCGTAGTCGCGCTTCCCCTTCTCGTCCGCGCGGATCTCGCGGTCCAGCGTCTCGATTTTGAGCTGAATAGCCTCCAGCGCTCCGCCGATGCCGCTCGTGACGCGGTTCATCCGCGCGGCGTCGCTTGAGTTGGCCAGTGCTGGCTTGCCCGTCGATGGTGCCGGCTTGAGCCTCGGGAGCCCACGGTCTCCAGCCTTGCGTCCGTCCATGGCTTGATTGTGATGGTAAATGGTTGGTCGTCGATTGCTGAGCGTGGTACAAACGTGTGGTGGGGTCGTACAAATAGTGTTTGACGCTGGTGATGGCAGTCAGGTCACTCCAAGGCACATGAGGATGTTGAAGGTGGTAGATAAGTACACGGGTGTCGCTATTATTAGGCGACATTCGGAACGAGGATGAAGATCAAACCAAGATAAGCTGCCTGCTACGGCCTCGAACTGTGCGATCTGTCACCCATACGGCCGTGAAGGGTATCCAGCATAGCCTCGATCCAAGTCTGGTCGCTTGGTGGCTTCGTATCGCGATGGGTCGTCTCGGCTCGTCGTCGCCACGGACCTCATCTCGTCCGCGTTTACGCTGTTGTTATCGCCGTCGCCCCAGTGCACACGCGTTGCAGCTCCACCCGTCTTCTCATCAGTCGTGGATGGCGACCCCTCAGCCGTTCTCGCCAGGTGAACGAAAAACCCAAGCACCTGCGGCGACGAAACGAAGCCTGAGCCGCTGGTATCGATGACGCACGCCATGAACTTCTGCTCGCGAGTGTCGAGATCGAGCCCGAGGCGGTAACACGCGTGCTTGAGGTCGCTAGCGCGGCACATTGCCTCAAACTCGCCGTTCTCTACGGGCACAACCATCTCGCGTGGTGCCAAGCCCTTGAACGCATGGCGCACGAGCACCGCGGCACTCTGACGCCCTTCGTCGCTCCACAGCAGATCACGCAAGCGGCTCTCGCTCAGAAGCTTGCGCCGCACACTCACCATCGGGTCAATGTCACCCTCTAGTGACCCCGTGCCGTACGTGGTGGTGGTGCCGCTCGTTCCCATCCGGTCGCGTTGGTGCTGTGGCTGAAGCAGAGACGTCGAGTACATAGCCGGCAGCATCGCGTCGCTGCCAGTAGTGTCGATGCTGGTACCCGAACTGCCGAACGCGACCGTCGAGTCGAGTCGACGAGCTGTCTGTCGCTGTTGTTGTTTCTTCGAGGGTGTAGCCGCCGGCAGTCGGCTGGTCTGTAGCACGCGCGTCGACTCGGCCAGCAAGTCGCTGCATCGATGCAGTAGATCGAGATACCCGACGCTTACGTGAGTGTTGGCATCATGGCTCAGGGGAGACGAGGGAGAAGGCGACGGGTAAAGCGCGTCAACAAACGCGGCAGCCGACACACCTCGCGTGAAGTCCAAGCTCAGCCGCGAGGTCATCAGGATGTCGACGAGGTCCCTCTTGGTCACCTGTCCGTGCGCGTCGGCGCTTCGGTGCAGGTCCATGACGGTCTTCAGGTCGCTGCGTCGCTCAAGAAGATCGTGGATGATGGCGACGACCGCTAGCAGACGCCGACGCTCCCTTCGATCAAGCGTGTCGTTCGCATCGTCGTGCCTCATGCTGTTGTTGTCAAGTCCGGATGGGTCAGGCTGAACGGCGTCGCCGATGCGGATCGAGGTTTTGTTGGCGCGGTGTTCCTGGTTCATCCGCCGGCGAGGACAGTTCCACAGTGCGTCGGTCTCGCTCACAGTATTCATGTCGAATTCTCCGCTCTTAGAGCTGCTAAGACGTTCGCTGTAGAGCTGTTCATGCGGAGCGAGCAGCACGGATGCAGTCGACAAGTGCATCTTTTTGCGCTTCTTGGGCGAGAGCAGGTCGCTGCATAGCTGTGCAAGACGAGCGTCGAGCGTCCGGTACGGGATCGCTATCTCCGAAGCCACCGACGAGGAGCGACTCGCTGGATTGATCGGAGGACAAAGGGCGGCAATCGCCATCTGTGTATCAGCTACAGACGCAAGGATCCCGAGCTCCTGAATGGCCGAAAGCAGCTCTGGTGGTGAAACCGTGCCCGTCTTGTTGATGTCGCCGCGCTCACAGACCGCGTAAAGCTGCGGGAAATCGAGTAGCATCCGCTCGAGCACCTTTTGCACCGATCGTGCGAGTCGATGGCCGCTCACAGGCGAGCTCTTGGTCGCATCATCCGTCGTGATCGATGGTCGGAGGTGCTTCCATGCGTTGCCGCCGTTGCCGACGCTGGAATTACTCGCTCGAGAGGCGGCAAATGCGGTAAGATGGTCGTACAGATCTCTGGTGACGATATAGCCGCGGCCGGCAGGATCGAGCGTCCAAAAGAGGGCCTCGACCTCAGCGTAGCGCGCGAGAACGCCCAGATGGACGAGGCCCTGGCGAAACTGGCCGCGAGTGATGCGCCCAAAGCGATCGCCCGGGAAAATGGTCTGTGGAGAGCATGCTCCACCGAGCTGGCCGAGTTCGCGCACCTGCTGCAGCTTTGCGAGCACTCGCGCCTCGAGCGCCGGGGGAGGCTTGCCACCGGCCGCGAAGAATGGGTCTTGCTGGTGTTGCTTGTGGTGCTGGAACTGCTCGCGCCGTTGCTGCTCGCTCTCGACTTCTGCTGAGGTAGTGCTCGCCGTTGGGGAAGTTGACACAGGGAAGTTGAGGTCGCTATGCCAGCGACTCTCATCGCGGATGCGGACCATTGTGCGCTCGGCCTCAGCGTTACTACAAGAAAGCAACGAAGTGAAGAGTTAGTGGTGCGTCATCAGGGAAGCAAGAACGCTCGAACGTTTGGACTCACCGCTGCTCGTTCGACTTGCCCGCGGGGTGCGGCACAGTCGTTATGCCGGCGCTTGACGGACTGAAGTTGGTCTTTCGACCCGTGCGGATGGGTGACACCCCCAGAGCGGCCGCCGCCGGTGACATTGCGCTAGATCGATTGGTGTACTGCTTGTTCGACGCGAGGTAGGGCGGCGTCGAGGCTGCGCGCGATTGCGAGTTCGTATGGTCCGCCATCTTGAGCGCATCCGCCAGAGATGTCAGGTCAATGGCACCCGTTGTGCTGTCACTACAACGTCAAAGAGACAAAGCGTTAATGATGACATCAAGGAGCGAGTCCACAAGCTCATGAGCAGGTTCGACGTACGTGTGAGGGAGCAGACGCACGCGCAGGGCAGCGAAATCCGCGTTGCTCAGAACGATCCCGCACTGGCGGAGGCAGTCGCGGAACGTTTCGGGTGCCAGGGAGTGCTGCTGGATCCTCTGATACTGCTGAAACAGCGATCGCAGCTTGTCGAGAGCTGCCACGAGCATATCCCATAGCCGCGCGCTCGCGACGGTCACGACGGGTGGCGAGGTCTGCTTGGACGTGGATGGCAGGCCTCGTGCCGTGGGCTGTGACAGTCCCTGGATCGCGGTCAACAGCTCCGTGTACTTGATGGTGAACGTCGAGTTGCCGCCTCCGCTCGAGCTGACAATCTTGAGCTGGTCGTCGAGCGACTCATAGAGCCGATCGAATTCTCGCGGTGTGAGGAACACGCCGATGTGGCGCAATGCGATCTCGAACTCCTCTTGGCTCACGCAGCCCGAGCACGAAACGTCAAGGCGCAGGAAGAGCTGGCGCAGCTTGTCGCTGTGCTGCGCCACCGGCACCGAGATGCGCCGCCAAATGGCCTCAGCTTCGTTGAGGTGCACGCGGTCGCTGCTACTGTTCCCGCTCGTGGAGTTGCTGTTGGTGCAGGAACTGCTGTCGCTGTTGTTCGGTCGGCTAGCGCTACCGTCAGCGGTGCGACAAGCGCTTGGAGTGGCTGGCTGCAGCTGCGGCTCGGTCGCGTAGGGCGTGGCAATCGCGTTCGGTGCCGCCCGAACCGACCGCTGCGGCTGCCGCTGCTGCTGCATGGACTGCTGCTCGAACATGTCCCGCATGAGCTGGAGCGACCACTCGGTCATGATGCGGCAGAAGATGTCGATATCGAGCTTGCGGGACGGCGTGGGGCAAAACGCGAGGTACAACGCGCGAGCTCTGGCCTCGACGAGCGCGGGTGGCGCGTTGGCGCCGTCGAGCTCGAGCCGCTTGGCCGCGAGCTGGAACTCGCGCAGGTCCAGCTGCCCGTCGCCGTTGAGACTGAAGCGCCGCAACACCTCGTCGGGCTTGAGCGGCGTACGCGAGAAGCGCATGATCTCGTCCGCGAACTGCGTCATAAGCTCGCGGCTCGACAGCAGCCGGTGGAACCGCTGCCACTCTGTCGACACAGTGGACAAGACGGGTTAGTTTACACTCACTCAAATGTTCGTCGAACTATGAGGAAGCGGACGCACCGGCCGTGCTGAGGCTGTCGATCTTGGCCGACCGCGCCTTGTGCATCATGGCGACCGGCGTGGGCAGCTACAGCGAGACTTCAGGCGAGACGAAGAGGCTGACTGCCGTTTTGTGGGCGAAGGACGATCGCTTGTTGGCGCAGGAAGCGGTGATCGGCCCCAACGGGCGGCGAGCACGGTGCTTGGCGTGTAATTATAGCACCAAGGACGGCCATTGCAGGCGCGGATGCTGCAGCAGGCTGCTAGTTCATGCGAACGAGGTCGGCGACCGATTTGGAGCGACCGAAACGGACGCGTGCGGTCCCTTGAAGCGCATGGGAAGTTGAGGAAGCTCGAACTCGCTTCGTCTCCTGTCGACGCTGGAGAGTGATTGAAGACGTCGGCGTGCTGTGGCGACTGCGCATTAGCCGCCACGTTATACTTTGAATCGGCGTCCAGCGCCAAGGAGAGTGGGCGGAATGCTACTGATTTATTACGGTATGATACAGTTGCCGCCGCGATGAGTCCTCGCGCTCTCTGGTGAGCGCCGGCGCGGCGACAAACAAGCGAGGGAGGGCGCCGCGTCCTCTGCGAGCGACTCCTTTCCCTTGCTGGCTGCGTGGGGGGTCGTATAGATATCAGGGACGCTGTGAGGAGCTCAGCGGAGGTGCTTCTTGGGCGAGACCTTGAGCTTGGCGGCCGTCTTGGAGTAGATGGCCTGCATGAGCGACGACAGGTGCGGCTTGCGGTCGTGCAGGAACTGCTCGTAGTCGACCGACGAGTAGAAGAGGTCGTCCGGGTCGTACGACTGCCGCGGGAGCACCACGACCTGCGGCTCCTCCTGGAACGATACGCTCTTCCTCTTGGCGCGCGAGCTGCCGGACGGCGAGCCGCTGGCGCTGGACGGGTCGCTGGCGCTGCCGCTCGCGAGCGACGCGCTGCGCTCTCGCGCCTCGTCCTTGGTGCCGCTCACGTCGTCGCCGCTGCCGCTCAGGCTCTGGTAGTAGAGCGCCGTGACCCAGCGCACGATGTCCTTCTTCTGGTGGATGCGGATCGAGAGAAGCCGACCCGTGTCCTTGGTGCGCACGTAGACACACTCGTGGTCGAATCCAAAGACGCTCTCGTCGCTGTCGTCGGTCTTCATCAGCAGCGCCAGCTCGTCCAGCGGCGGCGCGCGGCGCTTGTAGTCCGTGCGCCGCCAGTACAGGCGCAGCGAGTCGCCCTTGAGCACGCCGTACAGCCAGCGCGAGCACACGCGCGCCCTCGCGCGCGCCTTGGCCGGCGTCGGCGCCGCAGGAGCATTAGAACCAGCAGACGGAGGCAGTGACGCCGGCGAGCTCGCCTTCGGCTTCGCCTGGCGGCCGTCGCTCTCCTCGATGCGCACGAAGCCCGTGAGCACCCTGCCACGCGCCGACTCGGGCGCGGTCGTCATTGCCAAGGCGGGTATCAGTGCAGGGGGTGCAGGGAAGCGCGGGGGCGGCAGGAGGAGCGGGAGGAGGCGCGGCGAATCGCGTTATGAGCGCGGTCAGCGGCGGCGGCGGGTTGCATATCGCTTTTCGCCGGTGTCAACGGATACTTTGCGGGTGTATGACGGTACAGTAGGTCCCGCGAGGCGTGATGGATACTTTAACGAGAGAGTGGCGATGATTGCGAAAAGGGGAGGAAGGCGCTCCCTCTCGCCCGTCGGACGAGCTGATTTTTATAGGTTGGAGAACGCAACCTATACTTTTGACTTGCTTTTTGTATGTAGAGAGCGGACCACGGTACACAAAGTGTGTCTGTGGGTTGTTGAACAGATGCGTTTGAAGACGTGAGGCAGGGGAGGGAGACGTTGACGGACGGAACAGTACAGTAACACACTTGCGATCCGCTTACAGTACAACATGCGGAGAGAACGTAGGAAGCAGCGCTTCCAGATTCAAGCAGACGGCTCCCCAGCCGTGCTCTTCCTCTTCTTTTCGCGCTGTTATAGATCCACCGAGGCGCTCGCTCGGGTCGGATAGATTGACCAGCGCGATGATACAGGACAACTGGTAATACTGTACTGAAGTATGGAACACCATTCTGAACTGTACTATTTGAACCTGGAACAACGCCGCGATGGCTTCATTGGCAACCTGGATTTACCTATGAAGCTTCCTGAAAGTGTCTCGTGATCATGAATGCGTATGAGCGGGATCCGATTGAATTTTATCCGATACACTTGTGCTTATCATGCTGCGGTGGTAAGGAGCTAATCTCTAGGTTGAAGTCGTCTTTGACCCCGTTCCGCGGCCCTGCCGAGCGGCGCTGATTGGCCGCAGCCATCGCTGTCTGCCATGAACGGGGATGCCAATCTAGAAACACTTGTCCAATGGGTGGATTTTCTGATGCTGTGCGCCTTGCTTCTGGCCGCGCCGCGAATGTCTCGCGCGTGACGTCGGCACGTGCGCCATCGTCAGCGGTCAATCGCAGCGGTGTCGCATCCGACGCAAACTCTCCGTTAATCTCGTCCCGCTCGCGACGTCGACGAATGCGGCCACGTGGTGGCAAGAGGATTGCGAGCTCCACCGCCAGTGAGCGCGCCGTGGCGTTCAAGCGCCGATACAAAGCCTCATATGAACGCCAGTCGATCTAGATCACGATCCCTTTTTACAAACTGTCCAACTCGCCGACCCATCTCCCCTTTTCCTTCAGAACACCCCGCTGACTGGATTTTCAATTGCAAATCTCAAAATAAGTGCGTGTTTTATTGTCACAAACTAAAACCAATTATTTCATGTGAAATCAATTATCGACCCTGGCCGTATAGATCCGGCGTCTAGAGTACTTGTCCATGTCCACGTTGCCCTTCTTGGATCGCGAAGAACATAGGAGCAAAAGTACTTGGCTTGAGTAAGGAGAAAGGACGCACCGAGAGAAGCATGGCGAGCTGGGTGAGCGCATGGCTGCAGGGCCGCGACGACGACGGCAACGACGGTGGCGAGGAGTCCAAGCAGAGCGAGGGACAGGCGCTCTCTGGCGGCGCGGGCAGCGACGCGCCCGTCTCTGCGGACGAGCTGCGCCGGCGCCGGCTCGAGCGCCTGCAGCAGCTTGATGAGGAGCGACGGAAGGCGCAGGAAGCGGCTGCGGCTGCGGCTGCGGCTGCAGCAGCGGCTGCACCGGCGCCGACGCCAATTGTTGCTGGGCCTGTCGAGAAGCCCAAGCCGTCGCCGGTCGTGGTAGAGCAGCCGCGGGCCGCGGTCCCTGCCAAGCAGCCCGCCGTCAAGACGCCACCCAAGAAGAAGATCTCGAGCCACATGTACATGAACGACATGCTGCAGCGCGTGTTGCAGCTCACACTGTCGTCCAGCACGAGCGCGAGCAACCCTGACCTGCTGTTCATGGCTGACGAGGCGGCGAGTGGCGCGGTCGAGCTGTCGCCTGCTAATGTGAGCGAAGTGCTGTACGCGCGCATCATCATGGACCCGGCGCAGCTGTCCGGGCGGTCGAAGCAGCACCCGCTTGCGGCCGTCGCGTACCTGGAGCAGTGCTACTACCGGTGTCGCGACGAGATACAGAAGCTGCAGTCGTCGTTCCTGCGACTCGCGCCGAGCGAGAAGGAAGAGGCCGAGCAGTGCCTCGTGAGCGTCCGTGATATGTGTGTGAACTACAGCGCCACGGCGCTGTCAGAGCCCGACTTCTTCCCGTTTGCGATCGGCACGGTCAACCAGGACGCGCTTGAGAAGATTGTGCGTGCCCAGGCGAACCCACTCACCCCCGAATTCATCGACGCGGTCGTCGCCGAGCTTGAGCAAAATGACGGCGCGACGTTCCCCGTGTTTGCGCCGATCTTCCAGAAGTTGCTGTCGGAGCTGTTCCTGATCGCCCCACCGTCGCTCATGTCGAACTTCTTCGACAACATGTTCTTGCTGACGGTGCTGTGCCGGAACAAGGCCCTCGCGACGGTGTTCACGGCGATTCCAGGCTTCTTGCTCACGCCTGGAGGACCCATGTCGGGACCTATGACGGGGCGGCGACTTCAGGATGCAACGGCGCTCGGTATTTTGATGCGCTTCAGCTGCGGGCAGGACCCGGCGATCCAGCAAATGTTCACTAACATCACGAAGCGTACCAAGAACGATGTGGACAACTCCATCTCGGCCATTCGCAACAAGCTCACGAATGTACAGGCTACATGCGCAGACTTGGTCACATTACTGCTGAAGGCCGGCGGACCCGCGCGCGAACGTGTTCTGGAGTGGCTTGAGCAAGCTGTCCAGGTGAATGCAGAGCGTGCGAAGGAGAACCCGGACGTGAACGTGACGTCTTCAAACGGCATGATGGTCAACTTGACGACAGTGCTGCTGCGACTTTGCGGACCTTTCCTGCCTCCGGACCCGAAGAACAAGGATGCGCTCATCAACCTCGACTACGTCGCGACACAGAACGTGGTGTTCCCGTTCGACGCGACCCGCTTGCTTGCTCATTCTGACGACGCTCATCAAATGGATGACCGCCGTCCCTTGGCTGCGCCGAACCCATTCAACTTCATTACGCGGTGTTACTTCCTGACAGCGCGGTCGCTTCATCTTGGCCCAGTTGCTATGATGGGCCAGTACATGCGATTGCTTCGGCAGCTGTCGTACTTCCAGAGCCGAATGAACGGCGCAGACCAGGACCCGCGACTGCGTGCGCACTTTGATGCCCTTGCTACCACAAAGATGGTGCTGGACGCTGAGATCCTGCATCCGGACTTGCTGCACGATGTCGTGCGCTTTATGCTACTCTCGTCCAAGGTCGTCACGCGGATGTGCGCGGGGAAGAAGGACGTCTATGGGCTCGTCTTGCCCCTTCCCGATCCGAACCCGGCTGACAACAATGTACTCGCGTTCATCCCGGAGGACCTCGTCGACGACATCTGCTCCGCACTCATCTTCGCAGCGCGCATGGAACCACGTGCGCTGTCTGCTGCTGTCGCGGCCGTGCCCAATGGACTCGACAACCTACTCACCATGATGCTCGTGTTCCTATCGAGCCCGGCGTACGTGAACAGCCCGCACCTGCGCGCCAAGATGAGCCAGGTCTTGTATTACATCTTCTTGCCCGCTGACGAAATGGAAGAGGGCGGTAACGGACGGCAAGCCACGACGGGATTCCAAGCGATGGCTGCACAGCTTTTGAAGACCCAGTCGCTGGCCCAGCAGCACTTAGCTCCGTGTCTGTTGGCGCTCTATGGTGACGTGGAGCAGACGGGATTTTACGACAAGCTGGAGCACCGGTACCATATCGCGTGTCTTCTGAAGCACCTGTGGTCGCTTGAGAGTCACAAGCCCGCTTTCCTGCGCATCGCCGAGGATGACACAAAGTTTGTCAAGTTCGCGCACGGCCTGATGAATCACATCAACAGCCTCGTCACGGATGCGCTCACGAACTTGCCGGAAATCAAGGCGTTGCAGGAAGAGATGCAAGATGTGGCGCGCTGGCTTGCTCTGGATGAGGCCGTGCGAGAGCAGAAGCAAAGTTTACTGGCCGACAAGGAGCGCACGGTTACGTCGAGTCTGCAGCTCGCGAATGAGACAATCCACATGCTGTCGTACCTGACTTCGGAGATTCGCGCGCCGTTCGTGGACAAGGCCGACATGCGCGAGCGACTTGTGAGCATGCTGGCCAGCGTGCTGGTCAAACTTGCTGGTCCGCGTGGCGTCGAGCTCAAGGTGTCTAACCCGGAGCAGTACAAGTTCCGCCCACGCGAAATGCTGCGCGAGATCGTCGACACGATGCTGCACTTCGCCGAGTACCCGAGCTTCGTCGAGGCTGTGGCTGTCAACGGGTACTACGATGAGAACGTGTTTGCGAAGAGCGCGCACATCGTCAAGCGCCTCCAGTTGTTGGACGGCAGCAGCGACGCCAGCGCTGAAGTCGCTGACAACACCAGCGGGTCAGCACGCTTTGAAGCGTTCGTCAAGGAGGTGGCGATCGCGGCGCAGCGGGTTGCGCGCTTCGAGGAGTCATTGGGCGAAATCCCCGACGAGTTCTTGGACCCGCTCGTGTACACGCTCATGACGGACCCGGTGGTGTTGCCCGGCTCGGGCTACACGATGGACCGCGCGAGCATTTCACAGCACCTGCTGAACGACCAGAGCGACCCGTTCACGCGCGCGCCGCTCACGGTCGACCAGCTCGTGCCCAACGTGGAGCTCAAGGCGCGCATTGACCAGTGGGTACGCGGCCGGCAGGAGGAGATCCGTCGGCAAAAGGAGGGCGGCGACGTCACGGACATGGAGCAGTAGCAAGCGCCGACTCGGTAAGGCACGTCGACTCGTCTATGAGGTCTGTGCTGCCAGCTGCCACCATCGCTAATGCCAATTGGAGCGAAAACGTGATGCTCCTAACCGTGAGTCATGTCCTTCATTTCCACTACGGCTGCTTGCATTAAGGGTGCATCGACGTGAAGGTTCTCATGAATCAAACTGTTGTTTAACTTGCAGATGTAGCAACTAACACATGTCTAGTACTTTAATGTGCAGAGGTTCGTGCAACATGAATTGTGATGTTGGGGTTTTCACTCAGCGAGAGGTTGTCTACACTCTGAGTTCAGGCTCATTATATCATTTGTGGATCATTGTGAAACCCCGTGGTAATGTGAACAACATGCAATTGGGGGGGGGGGGAGCATTGAACGGGGGTCACATCGCGAGGTTACTCGCGACCGGTACAGGTGAAAACGGCGCGAATCTGAGCTCGCGCCCCTGACATTCGAGCCGAAGGCGGCGCGATCATACATCGCGCCCACTAGTATCGAAGCGAAGAAGGCGCGGGTGTAAGCCCGTGCCGGTACAGGAACGAAGGCGCGAGTCAAATGCTCGCGCCGCTGGGACCGAAGGGTCCGACTAACATCGAACCCGGTAGTCGCAGCAGGTCGTCGCAGGGACTCGAGTTGCCTCGAGCCGATGGGCTCAGCTACATTCGAGCCGGAGGGAACAGAGATACGACCTCTGTTACGGGAGCTTCATCGAAGAAGTCCTCGGGATGGAGCCGAGAACGATCCGAAGGGTGGGGGCTCGACGATTCACTGGGCCGAAGGCGTGGAAATTGGAGAGTGAGCCCAACGGTGGCATGGCGACGTCTCTCGTCCATTCGTTTTAGTCTGTGACGTGAATAGTGTAGCCCTACACCATCCAGGCTACCACCACAATCTGTTATGTGGTCCACACGCAAGTTCCAGAATGGCTACATGAGCCCGTAGGGCGAGTACACGAAACCATGAGGCTCACTGTGGCTCGCACCTGCTCCGATCGGCTCGGCAGCGCACGCCTGGCGAAGGATGACCTCGATCTCGTCCATGGTGAGGGAAGAAGCGCAGAGATCCACCAGCGTGCCCGCGTACTTGATGCTGTAGCTCGAGAAGCCGCTTCCGACAAGGCGAGACTCGTCGTCGCCACCCTTGGTCGCCACCGACACTGGCTTAAGCCCATCACAGGCGCGCTCAAAGACGCGGGAGGCGGTGTCCACGCAGTCCGAGTCGTCTTGGTCGCCCGTAGACTGGGAAACTTGGAGTGAATGCTCCGTGTGCTGCTCGAACAGCTCGTGGACACGCGAGAACACCGCGTCGGCGGCTTCTCGCTCACGAACTTGCTCGATCAGCTCCGCAGCCAGTGATCGGCGACTTTCACCGGGGAAGGCACGAAGGTAGCGGTAGAACGCCACAACCAGATCGATGTCATGCGCGTCCACAGAGGTGTCGCTTGTCGTTGGCTCCACCGCCGAGTCTGTCGATGTGTCCACTTGCTCTTCGCTGGCATCCTCGTTTGGTCCCTTGTCGTATGTCGACTGGAAGTTGCCGACGATCTCCTTCTTGATGGTGCTGGAGCCAAACTCATGCACGTGGCTCTTGTTGGTCTCCGTCTTCACCCGCTGGAACTGCTCCTTGAGCGACTCCCCGGACAAATCCGTCAGGTCGCTGTCCTCCATCCAGTTGACCGAGTACAGGTCGCCGAGGCACGTCCCCATGGGGATGCCGTTGATCTTGTCCATCGGCGGGCAGTACGTTCCCCAGGACGACTCGAAGCCGTTCGCGGCCGTCGTCACGTACGCGTTGATGCTCTGCATGGTCCAGCTCCAGAACATGGACCCCGACTCGCACGCTGTGTTGATAGTTCAGTATAGGCAGACCAGTCAGTCCACACTCTACAATCCACTAACGTCGACGCATGCACACACTCACACTCCAGGTAGAATACGAGCTCTTTGTACATCTTCTTCTCGTGCATCTTCTTGAGCGTCTTGTTGAGTCGGCTGGCCGGCATCGCCTGGCCGCGCGGGAAGTAGATGTTGCCGCGCGAGCCGTGGTCCACGAAGTTGACGAACACGCGGTCGTCCGCCGTGCTGTTAAGTACCTTCTTCCCACCCGCGCCCGCCGCGTTGCCCAGCAGCACGTTGACAAAGTTGTCGGGCGTCACGTCCTCGCCGCGGTAGTCGATGACGCAGCCGCTGTACACGTCGCCCTCGTCCACATTGGACGCGTTGCGCGCCGGCTTGTTGAAGAGCTTGCCCGGGAACGGATTCTCCTTGTGGTCGGCCACGTCATCGTACATCATGAGCACCACGTTCTCCGCCGGGATGCCGTGGCGGCGCACCACATGGTACGCGTGGCAGGCGTCCGCCTGGTGGCGGTAGTTCGAGTACCCGCGCGAGCCGGCCACGATGACCGCCCAGTGCTCGGCCGCTGCCAGCCAACAGGACACGCAGAGCAGCGCCAGGGCCACCAGGAACGCGCTGGAGGCCGACGCGCGCATGCTTCCCCCCTCTTCTTCCTGGTCTTTCGCTGTTTGGAGCTGCTTGTTCTTCAACCCACGCAAAAAGATTTTGAGCAAGCGTTGAAGAAGGTTACACTGTGGTGCGTAACCCCGTTTAACATGTAACTAGAGCGTGACGAATTGCGGGAAGTTGTAGCGATAGCGTTCTAGGTCCAACGAAAAGTCACGATGCAAGTGATTTTGACCAATCAAACGAGCTAAAGAGTCGGTACAGACGCGCGCCTTCAAGATTTGCTCACGTGCGACGCATTTACTGCGCTTCAGTATGTGCTCAACCAGACACCCGCCGCGAAGATTGTGGCTCTCCGTGATTACCTACCCCCAGTACACCTTCTCAGCATTTGTCTTGAATTTATAAATGCTATAAATGGTTTGAAATGCTTCGCAAATCAAGGTTGTCGTAACTCTTATAATGCATATTAATGCTCAAGTAACAATACTATTTTATAGAACATTGATTAGTGCTCCTGATCAGGACGTTCTTTGTACGATAGTATCATATATTGACATTCTTTCAGTCTTGATTTTTATGAAAATAAAAGGCTCTCTTCTGAATTTCTAGTCAATGTAGAGAAAACCGGTCTATAGGTTCTCCTGCGCTTTCGTCCAACCTGCATCTAGGAACTGACTGTTTGAGGGCGACATCCGGACTGTCCTCATACAAACACCAAGTGAATCCGGCGCCAACTCGTATCAACCGCCTCGCCTGGTTGACCGCCCGCACTTTCCCGTCTTTGGTCGTCGGACGGACGCGCGAAGGAGGCGACAACGCAGGAGAAAGCGGCGGCGGACGGTGATCGGCGCATCACAGGCAGTCGCTCGCTCTGGCATCGACACTAGGCGAGAGTCACGCGAAGGAGCGCGGGGCCAGGAATCCCTACAGGAGCGACAGCTGAAGGGGCGAGGGAAAAGGACGGATGCAGGCGCGGAGGCCGCGGCTGAGAGCCATCGCGACGGCGCTGGCCGTGGCTCTGGCGATCGCGGTCTGGAGCGCGCCGGTTATCCTGGCTCAGGGCTCCTCGTCGTCTTCGTCGACGACCACGACAACGATCACGACTACGAGCACAGATGACGCGGGATCGGCAATGGACGGCTCGGTGACGACGACGACTGTCGCGACGAGTTCGTCCTCGTCTTCGTCTTCGTCGTCATCTTCCAGCGTCTCAGCGGAGATACCGTCGCCGTCATATGTGGCGGACGACTGCAGCGTGTGCTGCGTGTCCGCGGACTCTTCCTTGGCGAACGAGGGCGATGACAGCCTGCAGCTGTCCTGCTGCGAACAGGAGCAGCCGCGAGACCTCTTTGGCACCAAGCACGGCGAGTGCAGCGGCCTTCCTTGTTGTACTTATGGTGCGTCATTTTCTCGCTCACAGGCTTGTCATCGAGCCGTAAAATTGATACTAGACCTCCAGGGTGAACTCGACGCACTCACGCTTCGTTCTCTTGGCTAAACAGGCGGACGGAAGGCGCAGAACCACCAAGCCTGGTACCCGTGCCTGGCGTTCCCGTCGTGTCAGAACGACACCAACAAGCAGGAGTTCTGCAACGGCGAGAAGTACTGGTCGTACACCGCGGGCGCCAACTTCACGTGCACGGACGAGTGCTGCTCCGGCCTCCTGCTCGACTCGAACGTGTGGCACGGCGTGTCGAACGCGCATCCGGGACAGACGAACGGGACGTTCGCAGTGACGCTCACCCCGACCGACTACCTGGATGTGTTCTTCCCGTCGGGTATGAGCGGCGAGCACTACACGCTGCAGCAGCTCATGATCGCGAGCCCTGTGGGGTACGCGTTCACGGAGGACGTTACCTGTTGGCTGGACCACCTCACGAATGGCACGCAGCCTACACCAGACGTGACAGCATGCGAAGTGTCGGAGTTCTTCAGCGAGAACCGGACGTACCTGACCGTCAACATCACGGACGCGTACAGCACCAGCAACGACTCGTTCCTGATTATTTTTGACGGCGTCAAGACACCCTCTGGCGTTAACGACAGCACCTCGTCCACGACAGTGTACTCGACGGACTCGAACCTCTCTCCCGTCTATTTTATCTTCAACGACACGGAGGGCACGCCGTTCAACACGTTCCTGCGAGTGAATGACATCTCGCCAGCGCTGCTGTCCAGCGGCTCGTTCCTGCCGGAAAACATCTACCCGGGCAACTCGGGCAGTGCGACGCTGTCGTTCTACACAGACGCGCAGATCCCGTCGGGAGGATCCATCGAAATGGCGTTCGGCTCCAAGTGGGGGTTCACTGAAGACGCCGTCTGGACGTGGCAGGTCTATCCGACAAGTGACAGCGGATTCACCGAGTCGGACAACGCGCTTTCGGTATCGACAGTAACAACAACCAGCAGCTCGACAAGCGACGCGCTTCGGAACTTCTCATCGGCGACGTTCACGAAAACGGACAACGAATGGAAGCTCACCGTCGATGAAGCCATCAGCGTCGGGTGGGTGCGCCTGAACGTCAATCGTGTCAAGAACCCGTCGGTCGCGTACTCTGGGCTGAACTTCGCGACTATCCAAATCCGCGACTCGTTCGACCAACTTATCACTAGCGGGCAAGTCTCGGCCATCTCGATTGAGCTCGTGTCGCAGGCAACCGCGAGTCCGTACAACTACGTGACACTTGTGGTGCTCATCGGCTCGCTCTTCTTCTGCTGCATGGTGATCCGCAGCAACGGGCTCTCCTTCTCGCTGGGCTCCATCTGGACGGACCTCACGGCAATGTGCACGGTGCTGGCACTCGTCACGTCGATCGTCAACAACTTCTTGTGGTTGTTCGACCAGGGTAGCGCGTACTTCTACATCTCGCGGCTGTTCCTGTGTTTCACGTTCACGATGCTCACAGCCGTGTGCTTCCACTGGGGCACCGTGTTGAGTCTCCGGCTGCGCAAACTGCCGAAGACGACCGCGTCTGTGGCGTTCGTCGTCATGAATACGCTCTTCTACGTGTTCCAGGCGTCGTTCCTGTTCTATCATCGCGACCTCATCTCCAAGGTGTACGCGACGCAGAGTGACTTGACATCGCTAGCATACCAACAGTGCGACGACTCGGACTCGTCAGGCAACGTCTTCTCTGAGATCCAGGGCTACCTGTGGGTCTGCTATGCCGGCGACACGGACAAGTTCTTCCTGGTGTCGACCACCGTCACGTATGGGTTGTTCCTTGTTGTGACCGTGGCCGTCATGGCGCTCGGCGTAATGGTCATGCGACGCGGCAGGCTGCTCCTGGGCAATGCGAGTGGCCCGCACCAGATCGCGCTTATTAAGGCGCTGCGACTGTACTACGCACTTATTGGCGTCGTGACGCTTGTGTATGTGCTTTCGTGGATCGTCCAGATCGCGTCTCGCAGCACACGTGCAATCGCGTACCCATGGTTCTACGTCTTCACGGTTTGGCTCCCATCGTCAATTCCTCCGTGTTGCCTCATTTTCCTCCAGTGGAACTCAACGGCGAAGTCGCTGCGTGACGCTGACGGTGCCAGTGACGACGACAACAGCCCTCTTTCACAGTCGGGGTACGGCGAGATCCGCACTCCGAGCTTCGCGTTCAGCACGTCCGACCGCTGGACGCTGACTGACGACGGCACCTTGGTCTACGACACGAAGCGGAAGAATGATGTGGAAGACGATTCGGAAGAGTTCAACACAGGAACCTCGGCTGTCTTACTTACTGGCCAGTCGTCTAGCGGAAGCACAGGCGACTCGGGTGGTGATGACTTCATCGGCCTGTCGATGGCGCTCGAAACGAACGAAGAGTTCCGCTACGGATGCTTTGTCGCCATCCAACGGAGCGCGATCGATCCGATCACCAAGACGAGCACGTGGAAGCAGGTGAGCAATACGGACACGGTGTTGGCGACTCCTAAGGATGCACTTTCATCGAGGTCGGTCGTTTCTCCGAGCGGTCGCTACTTGTACACGTTCCTTTCGGTGCCCCAGATCCCAGTAGTTGCGAGTGGGGAGAAGATCCGGTTGGTCGCGTACGCCCTGAGTGACGCGCCCATGTCGGTGAGCCCTGAGGACCATTCCGAGCTGACGGCGGCCGCGGTACTTGCGGCGCTTGAGCGGGACAGCAGTCAGAGCGACGACCAGGACGACTCTGGCATGGGTAGCCTTCGCACGCTCGACTCGTCCATGGTTGACATTGACGCGAGCGACTTCCATACAAGTCCGCGCGTCATCGACGAGCTGTTCGAGATGGAGTCCGAGGGCGATGACGCGTCGCAAACGAGTGGCACGGGTCGTCATCATCGCCGTAACCACACTCTGAGCGTCGTCGCCGAGTTCACAGTGTCCACGAGCGTGCTGGTCACATCGGTCGCGCGAACAGAGCAGGCTGTGCTGACTGCGACTGAGAACTCGTACAAGCAGTATGGACCGCATTCGCTGCCACCCAAGCTGATGGTGCATACGGTGCTTTCCAACACAGCAGGCGGCAAGTATGGCGAAGGTGCCGGGTTGCTCGCGACGACGCACTCGATCAGCAAGCAGTACCACATCCGCGAGCAGGGACTGCTCGTTGTCGAGGATCTGACTGAGTCGCGCTTCAGCAACTGGATCCCGCGTCAAGTACTGGAGATCATCATCCGCCACCGCACCAAGGAGCTGTTGATCGCGGAGAGCGATCTCGCGCGGCTTGAGGCGTATGACCGACAGCGGCAGAAGGGGTCGGACCGCGGTATCTACGAGAACCTGATCCAGCAGATTCAGGACGATGGCGACCTGAACCGTTGTCGTGAGTGGATGCTGCATCGCTGCCACACGCGGAAGGACTATGTCGACCTACTGCGCAAGCTCCGGCGTGTGTATGTGTCTCGCGACCAGCATAAAAACTACTTCAAGCCAAGTACCGAGAAGAAGAGCTCGCCGCTGCGCTTCCTGCCTATCAACCTGCACCTTCAGGAGATGTGGGTAGGCAGTGCACACACGCAGCTTCTGAACGAGGGTCGCAACGCGTCTCCCGACTCGACTACAGCGCCGAACAAGGCGGACCAACTGCTTGCGCCCGCAGTGTATGACATTGTGACCGTCGGAGCGATGGCAGCGCACGTGTACAAGTTCAAGAACGGTGGCATCCTGGGTTTGGAGCAACAGCATGACAAGATGAAAGCGCGCACGCGAGAGACGCCTGGATCAGTCGCGGCGCACCACCAGAGCCCGCTCTGGACGGAGGAGGAGCAGAAGACGGACGACTTTGAGTGGGAGCTCATCAAGCGCATGGACGTGTGCTTCCCGCAGGCGGTTGCGGCTCTTGTGACGGCGTTCACGCGGAAGGTGGACCTGGCGCTGCAGCACGCGCAACCCGCGCAGGGTCAGCGCATGCTGGAGCACCTAGAGAAGCTCGGCTTCCTGTTCGATATCGAGAGTCTTGTGTCGACGCACGGCAACGAAGCCGGCATGCTGGAAGACATGGCTGGTGCAGTGAACGAGCTGCGTCACGTGCGGTTTGTGTTGGTGGACGAGACGGCTGACGAGGAGGAGGAAGAAGACAACGAGAGTGATGCGAGGGCGCATGACACGCTCGTGTCGCTGTCGTTCCACCTGGAGGAGGAATCCAAGACGAGCACCGGGAACGGTACGATCATCGACCAGAACGAGCGACTCGTCGACGATGAGATTTACGGCAACAGCAGCAACGCGACGAACTCCACCGGTGCAGGCGGCAGCACTAGACGCAAGCAGGACCGGTTCGCACAGCGACTGTCGTCCGAGCGCTCCGCCACGTCCTCGTCCAGCAACAGCACCATCGCGGGAGTCATCGACGTCGACGTGTTCACCAACATCGACGACGCGCTCTCTGAGACGAGCTCCGGCAAACCTGCTGCGGCGGGACCTAGCGCTGGCACGCTAGCGAACGCGGCGACGGCTTTCATGGCTGGTCGTGCGTCCTCGGCGGACGAGGTCCAGTCACATTCCAACTCATCGTCGTTTAGCGGCGTGGGCCAGCGTCTGCTGAGCTCGCTGATGCGTGCGCGGACTCACCGCTTCCTCGGCGGCAACGGCAATGGCGCCAACTTCACGGTGCACTCGCTTGCCCCAACGTCGGCCGACAAGCTGTTCCCGTTCACGCACCTCGTCATCCGCGTCAAGGTGCGCACGAGCAAGGTGAAGCTGCCGCCGTCGCTGCTGCGCCACGGTACGAGCGTGCGTGTGTGCCCTGTGCTGTTCACCCAGGGCATCAACGAGAAGCAGACGCTTGCCAACAACACGGGCTCTTCCGTCACCCGGCTGCAGGACGCCATCAACGAGGTGGCGCTCAAGAACCTGCGCAGCTACTGCGACCGATATTGCAACTATGTGGCGTACCTTCAGCAGCAGCAGCCGCAGCAGGAACAGGTGGCCGTGTGCGGGATCAGCTCCTCCGCCTCGCGTGAAGACGTGATGCGCATGCTGTCGGAGCTAGAGGCGCTGCTGGCGTCGTCGCGACAAACGCGGAAGAAGCGCCCGGAGATCCTGCAGATCAGCTCGGACCTGTGCCGGCGCGTGGGCGGCGGCCGCGTGACCGTGTGCAAGTCGGCCAAGGACCGCACGGGCATGTCTGTGACGCTGGAGCAGGGCCGCATCCTGGTGCAGCAGCACGGCCTCCGCGAGTCTAAGAAGGCGGGCATCGTGGCCGTCATGCGGTCCGAGGGCGTACGCATCGAGAACGCGCTCAAGAACACGGGCCGCCGCGTGTTCGCCTTCAACGCGCTGCAGCGCTCGCTGCTGCCCGAGGAGTACCGCTGCCCGCCGCAGATCGCTGGCCGCAACGTGTCGTAAGGCTCTCTTTTTGATTATGTAGGTGCCATGTAGTGCGTCGGATCCATTTGGTGCGAGTCGTAAGCTGTGCAATGAGCGGAGGACGAGCTTTGGACTAGGCTTGGGGTTGACGATGGACAGGAGGGCGAGAACAAGTGCGAGTGGTCGAATGCATGGCGTCTTCTTCCTCTTGTGCTTAGCACTTGATACTGCGTACGGACAAGCCCCACCTGGTGCTGACAGTCTCTACTGGTCGAAGGCGAACGCGTAAGCCGAGGTCTCGATCGTCTGCTTGATGGGCAGCAGCCACGTCCAGTCGGCGCTTGTGGTCGGCAGCAACCCGAGGTTCGAGCACTTGTACAGCCCCATGGCGGCGCTCACGAGGTTGCCGGCCACGTACACCATCTTGGGCTGCGTCAGATCGATCACACCATCGTGCACGGGCGCGAATGCTGCCACCAGTTGCGCAAATGGAGACCAGCGTCAGTGTATCAATGGGGGAGGAGTGCATGCACACGGGGCTGGACGCACCGTTCTGCATGTTAAAGAGCGACTTGATCGTGTTCATGACGATCATGCCCGTGATCATGATGCTGAAGATGTTGATCGAGTTGCCGCTCATCCACATCATGAAGCCCGTCTGCAGTAGGCTCTTGAACGGCGCCGTGCCGATCTCCATCGCGCGCTGCGGTCATTCAAAGACGCCAGGCACCACCGTTAGACCGAACACAGAGGCGCGCAGTATCCCCCGCCCCGCCGACCGTCACTAGACGACGTTCGTTACCTTCTTCTTGAGCTCCGAGGTGTTGGCCGCCGTCTTGGCCACCGCGCCATGCAGCTCCTGTTCCCCGACACAGCGACAGACATCGAGCCCCCAAGGTTAGCCTCCGGAGACTTCCACCGACGAATTAACTGCCAACTGCCGCGTTCTTGCGCACCTTGTCGGCAGTGACGCCCCGGCAGTAGCCGACGGGCTCCAGGCGCTGCGGCAGGTCGCTCTCGCGCGCCTCGTTGAGCTCGATGTGCCACTTGCGCGCCTCCATCTTCCTTCCGCCGGCGTTGATCGCTGCGTCCTCGGGCGATTTACTATGGGTGTTTGTATGTAACTGGAAAAGGGGGGGCGACGTGGACCTTGACACGATATTTACGTTGCTCGAATCGATCTCGCAACATTATTGCAACATTAAGCTAAAATAGTATGGTGCACATGAAAAAATAAAGTTGCTAATTGCAAGGTCGAATGATGATTGATAAAACTGTGAGTGATGGTACACAAGGTGCCGTTCTTTTGCTCCCGATCCCACCTTCATTGCGACTTTTGCCCGTCAGGGAGCAGCAGGCGGCCATGTTTGTGGAGACAGAGACCGCTATTTACTTTTACAGCCAGCGGGAAGCGAACTACGGATTCCTGAGCAACTTTGAGCACGTCGGAGGACGGAAAGCGGCGCTTCTTCTCGAGCGAGCAGTGTTTCATGAAGCAGAAGCAGGAGCTGTCCGATTTCGATAACGAGCTGATAGCGTGCAAAATCATGCAGGCGAAGGCCGCGGCGGTGGCGAAGCGGCTCGGCGGCAGGTGCGCAATCATGATGACGAAGTCTGGCGCGAGGAGCGGTTCGCGGCCATGGTGGGGGCACTCAAGCTTGGATCACTAGTGGTGGTGCATGGCATGTGTCCGCGCTGAATGTGGAGATACGTAGTGATGAGTATGCGCGTGCATGGAGGTGTCGGGTTGACATGTACGTTCTGTTTTTGCGTGATTGCATGAACCGTCTTTACGTTTACACCAACACCGGAGCGCCAAACTATGCAAGTGCTCAATGGACAGAGATGCTGCGCTGCGTTTCAACATCACGCTTTTGTGCAATTACATTTGTCAATTCGACATGTGGTAGTAGGTGTGGTTTGCACTCCTCAATGTAGACGGCCATCTTAGGCAAACGACACCGTATCCCATTCGCTCTGCGAAGTTAAGCAAACCGACCTCGGTGCTCTTGTGGCAAAGGGGCGGGTGTGCTGGGTAAAGTTAAACTGCACCCCTGTGGGCAGTGGTTGGGTGGGTGACCACCGCGGAGTTCGCTTAATTCAGTACATTCGCTTGTCACTTGGGCTCGAGACCGGGAGGCCACGAGGGCTGTGAATTACAACTCCGCATTCGCAGTACCTTATCGGTCGGAGAGGCACCTGGTGTTAACGACATACAGGTGCGAAAACCCTCATAAGTGTTATGCGAGGGGTCCTTGCCACTCACCCCTTCGGGGAAATACTAATCTGCCTTAAAAAGTCCTTAAAATAGTAGGGGGCGAATAGACAGTATGAGTATGCTCCTGAGCCACCAGGAGCGATGGTTCCATAAACAGAACCATAGGCTTGGGACGGCTTGTCTCTCTGCGAAGTTAAGCAAAGTAACACTTCTCCATACTGAAACCAAGTAGTTTAGGTAGTACGGCATTTCCGCAGGATAAAAGTGTAATGCAACTTGTTTCTCTGTGAAGTTAAGCAGGTGATTAGTTTTGTCAATGATTGCACCGGACTTCTCCACAACCTTCGCGACATCAAGACTTTTCTCGACTTGGTTGAGGAATTCTACGCTGCGTCGGGCATGCGACTCAACAAAGAGAAAACAATTGTTCTCCCTTTTCGCCCGTGGACAGACTCCACTGAAGCACTTCGTCAATCCCTGACACAGCTCGGGATAACAGTGGTGGGTAATGATGGATTCACCAAGCTGCTCGGAATTTTCTACGGGTCAAGTTTGACCGCGGCCAGATTACAACACCTACTTGCAGAAATGCAACTACGGTGTTCGCTTTGGCTTCATCGAGCGCGCACGCTTCGAGGCCAAGTAATTATCCTACAGCAGATCATTCTGCCTATGCTTTGGTACTCCGCCAGCGTCTGCCACGTTCCGCAAACGGGCTTTCAAGATCAAGCCCAATCGCTCATCGTGCGGTTTTTCAACCGGTCCAAGTCAGCAAGTGTTCTTCCCCGGGCCCGGTAGTTTCTTCCACCAAACAAGGGCAGACTCGGTTTGGCTCCTGTGACGGACACAGTAAGGAGTTTGCAGCTCAATATGCTTTGCAAGCTGATTGCCTCAGTCAAAAGGTCTCCAACGGCACTTCCTTCGTGGACAACTCCGGTTATTCACCTTTTCAACCGTGCAGTTGCACCATGGGCTCAAGGTTTCGACACCCTGTACGCTCCCGTTTCAACAAGCCCAAATCACGTTGTTGCTCGACGTTTGCCTCGGTGGCAATGCCTTGGTGCCTATTGGCACTCTGTGCTGTTCACGTGGCACACTCTCCTGCGGCAGAATATTGTGCGGCTCCCGAACTAGTTTGCCAAGCTGACTACTTCATTTTTGGACAATGTCGACTTGACGTCAGAGTATCGCGGGCACACACTCGCTGGTACTTCACGCCCTTTGTCTTCGATTAGCCTTTTGGCTGAGCACGGCATTTTTTTACCCGCTCGATTTACTCGCAGGGTGTGGGAACCCAGTGACGGCAGAAGACCTCTCCAATTTTCTTCGCCGGTTTTCTTCAGCGCGCGCCTTCGGGTTGGCTTCGTGCGCCAATTTCCTCGACAAAGTCAGCCGCTTGTTGGGCGCTTTGACCGAATTTCCAGTGGGTCCACTTCAAGGTGTTAAGCACTTTTGTGCCTTTTATGCTTGGATGTTTGACACCTACGACGTGGCTGAGCTTACTGTTGCGCGCATCCGCGGCATTATTGCTCGCCCCACTTCTCCTGATCTGCCTTTGCATCGCTTGGGCATCGACGAAACTCCGCCAGCCTCAATGTGGACGCGTGATTTCAAGCTAAACAAACATCTGCTGCCGGTTTATGCAGATTTTCTCTACCGGCTTCAGTACAACGCGCTCTACCTCGGCTATCGCCTGCAACATCTCCCAGAGGCATCGCCAATGTGTCATCACGGGTGTGGAGTTATTGAAACAGCTTCGCATTTGTTTTGGTACTGTGGTTTTGCTGCACAAGTGTGGAAAACCTGGTTGTCTCCGTTCCAGCGGCTTTCCTCCACAAGGATCGAGTGGGAGTCTGCGCTCTTTTTCACAAAATTAGAGCCAACTCCAGCAGCTAAGTCCCGCCTCGGGTACAGCCTTTTTGTGACTTTTCACATTGTTCGAACTATCATTCTTTGTTGTCTGTGGATGCATCGCAGCAACATTCGATTCCACGATCACCAGCCCAACCTGATTGACGTCAAGGCCCAGATCCAAGATGTGATCGCACTTCACCTCGAGCACTTCCGCCAAGCAACGCTGACGAAGAGTTTCGACCACTCCAGCTTGCTGCGGCGACACTTACTCGTCTTGGTTAGCGCCCTTCCCGTCTGCTCGCGCTTTTCTGAAGCGACTACCGCCGAGACTCTTTAATTTTATGAGGAGTTTCGTGCGTGATTGTCTACTTTTTCACTAGAGTTTGACACGAGCCACTCCGCGCAAACAGTTTGGTTGGGACTTTGGCTCTAATCGTTTCTGCGTGTAAACGAATGCCTGCGGTTTGCGATTTTTGTGCGAGCCGCTGCGGTCTTATTTTGAATGCAACTGACTTCCAGTCCCACATTTCAATGGATTTTAGCCGCCCAAATTTTCTCGACGGCGCGACTTCATCAGCTGGGTCAACAACGCGATTTCAACAACAATTTTCAACTTTTCAGACTGAGCCAAGCCAAGACGGGACCAATTCGAAGCTCAACGAACGCGCCGCAGAACTCCAATCAACCACCCACGTCAAGCCTCCCCAACAACAGCCATCAACAAAACCAGACAGAAGGGACTGCTTACAGCGCCGACAGCGATGATTAAGGCCCCAGCCGAGCTCGCCCGACCAAGGCCTCATTCGCCGCAACTCCCCCCCCCTCCCTCTCTCCCCATTTAGTACGGGAACTGTCAAGTTTCCGGCATCAACCCCGCTGGTAAGCTTCACTTTTCTTTTTTTCTTTTAGCAGCCTATTTTTTGGATATTTTTCAAGTGTGCAAGAAATGTACTGTACCGTATACACAGTCGATAACACTTTTCCATACTGAAACCAAGTCGTTTAGGTAGTACGGCACTTCCGCAGAATAAAAGTGTAATGCAACTTGTTTCTCTGCGAAGTTAAGCAACCGACCTCCGTGCTCTAGTGGCAAAGGGGCGGGTGTGCTGGATAAAGTGAAGCTGAACCCCTGTGGGCAGTACAGTCTACCCTCTGTTTTCAACAACTGGCCCAATCGTATACCCTGCAATATCTTATTACCCTATCCTCATATGGCATTTTACTGAGCTACTGATTTTCGAATTAGCCAATGATCGATAAGAAAGCGCATCTGCGAGAAATTCCACCAATCAGCCATCCCCATGCGAAGCGTAGCGGAAAGTTTTCATCCCACTGTAAAAATGGCGCGAAGTTGAAGTGGGTCGCGATCCTTGTGAGCGAACTCCGTCCTGCATGGCGCTCACAATCATTTTTTTTTCACGCATCACCACACGCTACACACAATGCGAGTCAAATCTCCAGTGGCTGCGGTTCCGAAGCGGTTGACGATCGAGCAGAAGTGGAGGCTGTGCGACATGGCCACCTACATCAAGTCGCCGAGCAAGCTTGCCGACTGGGTCAACAACATTTTTCCACCTTTGGTCAAGCCCCTTACTGAAAGTGGTGTACGTTACATCCTCTCGCGGAAGGGGCGGCTCATGACAGCGCCGCCTTCTCAGCACCAGCAAAAGAACCTACGACGGCCTGCACTCAACGCGTTTGACGCATTGCTCGTCGAGCTGCTTGACGCATTTGACGATCACAACCACGTCACCGACGCAGTGGCAATCGAGCTCGCGCACTACCTCTCCGACGAGCTTGGTGTCCACCTAGCCTTTCGAGCGAAATTCTCGAACGGTTGACTGGACAAGTTCAAGAAGCGGAACGGCCTTTCCTTTCATCGGCGTCACGGTGAGGCTGCGTCTGTAATGGGCCCCACCTGGCCCTTACATGGAGGCAGGTTGTGTGGGACACACCACCTCAACAATACCTCGTGGGTGATAAATATCGGTTTGATACCGGTATCACTGTCGATACCTGAGTGACGTCATTCGGTGATGTCACGGACCATTCTGGCACAGGCAGTGAATGACTTTAAATCACTACTGGCCGCAATCATGTGCGGAATGTTGGTTCCTGCTCTTGGGAACTGGGTTAGTGACGCGACACGACGCGACACGACACCAAGATTCAAGTGAGAGGCGCGAGCCAATCACATCACAGAGAACATTCTCATCAAGACTTCAAGTTCAAGGTCTGTGGGTTGAACCTCAGTGAATCCAAGGTTTATATATCAGAGAAGTAGGTTTTATATTTGCATGTGTGAGGTTTTATGCAATAACCTCTAGGAGCCCTTCGGGTGATTTAGGAGCAGAAGTAGGCAGCGGCAGGAACCAGGACTGCATTTTAACTCAGTTGCAAATTCACCATCAACCGCTCAAGTCGCCTCCGCTCCTCTCTCCGAGCCTCTCGGTCCCAAGCTTCGAGCAAGACCGAGCATCGGCTGACACCCTTGTGTCAGACCCTTGCTCAACGCTTCCTCAGTTCAAGGGATCAGCTCCATCTCGCTCTTCGCTCTCGCGATAGCGGATAGGACTGAGTCCCATTACAGCGTCGGTCGACTCCGCGGCTGCCAACGCGGGCAGAGAGAAGCTGCGACGTGTAATCGCCGAGTACCCACTCTGTGATGTCTATAATATGGACGAGGCATCATTCTACTACCGCATGGGAGCTACGGGGTCGATCTCGCGGAGCATCAAGTCCGGGCACAAGAAGGACAAGAAGCGCCTCACGCTTGCAGTCGCTGTCAACGCGACAGGGACCGACAAGTTGCCGCTGCTTACGATCGGCAAGGCGATGCATTCGCTAGATCTGCGCGGCCATGATGTGTGGGAGGAGTATGAAGTCGACTACACGAACAGCAGCAAGGGCTGGATGACTACCGAGGTCTACTGCGACTGGCTGGAGGCTCTAGATGAGCAGATGCGTCGAGATGGGCGGCATATTTTATTGCTGGTCGACAACATGAGCTTACATGACGATAGTGAGCTCACGTTGACGAACATCCGAGTCGAGCCTCTTCCACCTAACACAACCTCTCAGCTTCAGCCCTTAGACCAACGGATTATTGCCTGTGTCAAGCGGCGCTACCTCAGGAAGAAGACTCAAGCAGCGCTCCGCGCCTTCATCGCCAGTCGTAAGGGGCAGCCGCTAGTGAAAACACCTGTTGACATGGCGTCGGCGTTGCAGTTGACCTCTGAAGCATGGTCCGAGATCCCCGTTAGTGTTATCAAGAACTGCTGGCGCTACTCAGGCCTTATAGATTGAGCTAAATGTTGTCCTAAAACAAACCGTTAAAACATAAATCAGTACATTATCTTGTTAGCGACCGATCAGTATTGTTTAAATACCTTTCATGTTTGATATGTCCCACACTCGTTGATAACAGAGGATAGACTGTAGTTGGGTGGGTGACTACCGCGGATTTAGCTTAATCCAGTAGATTCGCTCGTCACTTGGGCCTGGGATCGGGAGGTTCGGGAGCGATCCCACCCTAGCGGGCAAGAACCGGAGATAGGCTATACAGTGGACAAGCAACCACTCCGTGAGTGAGCTACCCTGCCAACCTGCACTAAAATAGTGTATGATAGTTGGGTGGGTTGGCCGCCCAACAGCCGCAAAAAAAACATAGTGTAATGAGGGGTATGGAGCCCGGTCTTGAAAATGACTAGTAACTAAGTCACCAGTACTTGCATCTCCGCCTCAGGACGGGAATGTCGGGTCCCGGTGACTTAAATCTCTGCGAAGTTAAGCTGCCTCAAGCTCGGGTAGTACTCGGATTGGTGACCACCGGGGAAGTCCGGGTGCTGTCTATCTTTTACTTGCTTTTGTATCCAAAACACACACTCACAAACACGTGCACACACTACGCAAAACGCAAAACTCATGCACACGCGTGCTGGCACGCACACAAGTGTCGACACTCATCCACACTCGTACATTTTCACACAAACACTTGGGGGAACCCCTTGCGCGCACCACCACCAACCAAATCACAAACGCGCCCACTCACACAACCACACACTCGCACACTTGCGCTCAGACGTTCCCCCGCGCACACACGCACGCGCATGAGTGCAAACGCGCCAGTTTATTGAAAATAGCGAACAACACGCTACAAGTTCTCCCAAAACGACGAGCTGCGCCACTGACTACTCGCCATCGGTAGCAAGCGGCTCTATGAGGCTCCTCCCCGTGACACGATCTGGGGAATTGGACTCAGCATGGAGCAGATCTCGGCCATGTTTCGGGAGGACGAGTTCTTCTAGCGTACTGGTGACGTCGATCCGGAGACCCAGCGCGAGTGCTTCGGTTCCAACCTGCTCGGCCGCACGCTCATGAAGACACGCGAGTGACTGCGCAGACAGCAGCAGAAGCAAAGTGTCGACGCTAAAGATGGTGAAGATGCCCATAATGATGCAGAGCACGACGAGCAGCAGGAGCAGCAAGGTGGCGTCGAGCAGCAGGTCGCTGATAAGAGCGCTCGAGTTGAGCACTATGTCTATTAAGTATCCATTTTCATCTATTTCGTAAAAGTATCCAAAAGAACGCCAAACATACGCTGTCGCGTTTTATTGAATTTGAAGATCCCAAGGTGCAACCGCTCAGGCCAATCAAACCAGTTGAGAAGACTTGGGAAATCAATCAGAAGCCGAGAAAGGACGCTGAGGAGGACATGCACAAGCTCGAGGTGCTCAAGCGCACGCCCGGGACGACGCCCGGCGGCCCGCGCGTGGTCGCGAGCGCGGGCATGACGCTATCCTTCAAGCTGCCGCCGTCGTACGCGAGTCGTCTAGCTGCTGCGGCGCCCGCGGCGGCCTCCACGAGCCCCGACAGTGCCGGAAAGGTCGGTGAGGCCGCGGAGACGGAGAAGGAGGCGGACGTGCTGTCGTGGGAGGATCAGGACTGGGAAGTGCGGGCGGACAGCGGGTTGGCAGCCAACAGTAAGGCCGTTGCTGTCGCGCAGAGCGACGAGGAAGAAGACGACCGGCCGGCGTCTGTGGCGAGGAACGAGATGAACGACGACTGGGAGCAGAGCGAGACGCCCGAGCTGCCCGACGACTTCCCGCGGCTGATCGTGAACCTAACGCGGCTGCAGCGACAGCACTTTCCGCCGGCTCCTGGCATGGAGCACGAGCAAGTGGACGTGACGGAGCTGGTCGCGATCGTCAAGACGGCGCTGCACCGGCACTTCACGCACATGGCCGAGGCGCTCTTTGAGCAGCGTGCGTGGGCGTGTTATCTACCAATGCGTTGGGTACGTGCTGGGACTAATACTTTTGTGTGCTTCTGTTACTGTCGTCTCATGCAGAATCGTGCTTCCACTGCACGTACGGCACGTACCGCGCGATGCTGGACGGGCTGCACGTGGCATATCCGGACGACGTGTTCGCGCTGATCGACTACCCAACCGAGATCGACGGCATCGCGCTGCACGAGTACATGTTTGTGCTATCGCGTGCGTCGCCATGGAAGAGCGTCGACTACCTCAAGGACTGTCTGCGCCGCTGCTCGCGCGACATGAAGTGGAAGATGGACGTGGCGCTCGAGCTCGAGCTGCTGGCCGAGCGCGAGCACGAGCGCTTCACCATTGAGCGGCAGCAGCTCAGCGACGAGATTGATGATGTGCGTGGGCGACTCGTGTGCTTTGAATGGCGTGCTTGATCGATGCTGACCCAAATCCTCTGCTTCGACCCCCCGTGACAGCTCACGCGACTACGGGACTCGTTCCAGGTAAAGCTGACCAAGCTGCAGAAGGACGGAGCGTCAGCGCACAGGAGTTCAATCATGCTGTTACGCAAACTCGAGGACATTGAGAACCGCCTGCTCACGCTGGTCGACGCGTTCTTGGAAGAGCCCGAGCTGGAAGAGCACGAGTGCGACGGCATGTTCGGTGGCGATGGGCAGCGCCCGACTGCGGGCATGAACGTGCTCGACATGGTCGTCGCCATGGTCTTTGGGCGACTGCCGCGCGACTATACCAAGAGCACGAGCTCGGAGGGGCATTTCCAGATGCTGTTCGACCACCACATTCACATCCGGCGGCTGTGGAAAAAAGACTTTGGCCGCCTGCCGCCTCGAAGCCACGTCGCTGGGATGGATGAAGACGAAGATGAAGAGCATGCACAAGCTATTGCGCAGCATGTCAGCAGCGACGATGATCGCAACTCATACGAAGTGGAAGATTACGCTCTTGACTACGAAGACGAAGCGCTTGACACTCCTTACCAGGACCTCGACGAGCACGCGGAGGCGATGGCACTGGGCGAAGCGATGAGCAGCTCGCTTCGTATCACCGACGAACGGCAGAGCCACTCGTTCTCGTCTTCCAAGCTGGATGATTGGGAGGCGATCAACATCGACGAGAGCGCTACCGCCGCGAAAACACGCACTCCAGCTGGTGACATGGACGGTTACGGCGCCGACTTTGACAGCGAAGAGAGCGAGGACGAGCCCGACAGCGAGGACGACTTTGTGGCTGTGCCCTCAGCCAGCGCCGCTGTGTCGACGACAGCTTCCACTGAGGAAAAGCCTGCTAGCAGTCTGTCAGAACCGGCTGCTCCCTCGACAGACGCGCTGGTGCGTCGTCATCGACATCGAGCGCTGCCAGGGGAGACCAAACTCAAGAAGAAGACCAAGACCAAGAAGAAGAGCAAGACTTCGTCTCGAAGGACCAGCGACCACGCCGCATCGACGGAGCAGGAGCAGCAGCAGAAGCGACGCAAGGAGAAGAAGAACGAGCGCGAGGAAGAGCGGCCGTTCTTCCAGCCATTCGCCTGCACGCGCGCTGTCGGGCTGCTGCAGATCGCGAAGGATAACGAAATGTTTTGAGCGCACGGTAAATACTATCGCGTGACGCGCTTCACGCCTGTCGACTACGGAACCAACAGCCTCAACCAGCGTTTGACGCGTCAGGCGAGTCGCTGGGTCCCATCATCTCACTTGACACTCGCTCATTGTGCTCACCTCTCACCGCCTCGTCCCCTATTCGAGTCGGACCCCAACTCCCGCCTGCATTCAGCACGCACTACATCGTCAGTCCACACATAGAGGCACGCATACAACCCCACCGACGCATCGCACGCACCGCCAGTCGTCGTCCAGGTCGTCGTCCTCCTCGTCGCGGTCGCCCCAGCGGTGCGGGTTGCGCATGCCGTGCTGGCTCCAGTCGGGCGCCTTGTCGTGCGTATAGCCGTAGTCGAAGAAGAGCTCGGCGCCCACTTCGATGTCCTGCCGCGCGAACAGCGCGATGCGGTGTTCACCGTTGACCGTCGAGATCTTGGTCTCGCAGTTGGCGCCGTCGGCGGCCGCTCGGTGGTTGGCGAACTTGATCTTGTTGCCCTGCCGCATGGCGTCCACGACCTGTTCGGCGTTCACGTCGAACAGGTAGCTGACCGCCATCATCTCGTAGATGCTGCCGCGCCGCTCGGCTTCGTCGTCCGACACGATGCCGCCCACATACTCGTACACGAACTCGCCCTTGCGGATCGGCTCGAGCGCGAACGCGCCCCACCCGTGGGTCGCCGAGAACGCCACGCCCACCTTCTTCTGTGCGCGGCCGCGAAGCAAGTGCACGTTGCCACACACAGTGGTGTTGGTTAGTGGCTGCATCGACTGGAACGCGAGCACGGCGGCGACGCTAGCGCCGCACGAGAAACAGTAGTCCGGGTCGCACTCGCGGGCGGCGTTGAAGCATGCACACGACTTGGTGCGGCAGCCACCGGGAGCGCACCGGCAACCGTGGAAGCGCTGCGGACAGCCGCGCGAGCACACACACGCGCGGTCGCACTTGTGTTCGCGCTCCACGCACGCGCAGCTCGCACCGTCCTCGTTCGTGCCGCTCTCGTCCCGGGTGCATGGGCCAGGGTGGTTGCACGGGATGTAGCGGTGCTCCTTCTCGTGGTCGAACTGGCTGACGTTCGAGGACGACGCAATGGACGCTCGCTTGCCGTTCCGGTTGCCGTGGCTGCCGCTTGACGTGGAAGACGACCGGCGACGCTTCTCGTGCTTGTACTGCCGCCGCTGGTCGCGGCGCTTGCTGCTGGTGAGGTCGACCGCGTCGCTCGCCTCACGCTGCTCGACAGTGTGAGTCGCCCTCTGCGCCAAGAAACGAGCCACGCGCGCGCACGTCAGTTCTGGGCGGTTGACCAGTGCCGCAAGCAAGCATGCGTCGCGCTCTTCTCTCTTATCCAGCGACCGCGAAAGCTTGGTCACCAGCATCTCGTCCACAGCCGACAGTGCGTCGTCGACTCCTTCGATCCCATCAGCTGCCGACTCTTGTCGCGCCTTCCAACACGCAGCGCTGCATGGATCAGTTGCGCTATCGGAGGTTGACGACCTCAGGCGCGCAATCACCGCGTCCACCACAGGCCGGAACGAGTCATCGATATACTCCGAGTCGTCGTTCGCTCGCAACAATCGCTCCAGCCGGCGGCGTTGGTCGCGCAACTGCTTCCGCCGCTTGCGCTCGACCATCTGCTCCTGCACCTGCAGACTCGCGCTCGCAAGCGAGCAGATACGCGTCTGCGACCGCACCGACCGCCGCGGCGCGAGCTGCTCCTCGTCGTCTTCTTCTTCGTCGTCGCTGCCTTGCTTGTGATCGCCCTCTTCTTCCTTTCCCTCTTCTTTTGGCTGCACTTCATCGTCCGACGTCGACCTGCCCCGCCCATTGTTTTCACTTGCGCCATCCGAGCTGTTCGAGGAATCGTCCAGCTCAATCACGTCCTCCCCACTGCCGGCCACTTCCTCCATCTTGGTCTCCTGCTTGGTGGTCAGGTTCACGCCTGGGGCGTGGATGGCAGGGAGCATCGGGTCGACCCGATGCAACGGACCGGGCTGCAAAATCCCGTGCTCCTCACAATCATACGAGTAGCAGCGGCGGCAGAACAAGTCGCGGAACCACTCCTTGGCGTCCTCGTACACCCGCGAGTCACGCAGACCGGAGTTCTGCGGGAACCGAGCGAAGTTTGACTCCAAGTTCGTCACAGGCGGCGTCAGGCGCTGAGCCAGGGTCGACTCGAAATCCTGCAAGCACCAGCATGAGCGAGCAAACCTGTCCAAATACTTGGCCCTCGCCGACACCTTCGTGTTCAGACTTCGTTGCTTGGCGATCGCGCGGATCTCCGCCACTCGCTCCTTGGCGCGCCGTTCGCTCGTTACCCACTCCTCAATCTCCTTGTAGTCCTGCTCTGGCTGCACAAACCGAAACATAGAGAGACAATCCGTCGTTGCCGCTTCACCGTTGACGTCGTTATCGCTCGCTCGTTGCTCACGAGCTTGTTCAGCCCTCAAATTCTCCTCCGACACCGAAGTCAGCGCGGCAAATACTTGATCGTTGCGGCCGCAGCGGTGAACTATTGCGCGCAGTAAGGATTCAGTGACTTCGTGGTCACGTGCGCTCGGCTCGATAAACTTCAGGTCGGGCGCGGCAGAGTGCTGGCCGAGGATCGTGACGCGCTTCTCCTTGTCAAGCGTCGTGGCCGAGTACCGCTTCGGGTCGATTGACATCTGCGCCTGCTCGCCGAAGTATGGCACGTACCGCAGCACCGGATCGCCCTCGATGAACACGCTCTTGCGCACGCCAATATACGTGCTTGCGCGCCGAAGCGGCGTCAGGTTACCAGTTAGATGGATCACGGTCTCCGGGTAGACCGCCGTCTCCGCTATTACTGGTGTCGGCGGGGAGATGTCCATGCTAAATGACGGAAACACTGTCTGCCCCGGCTCACCGACGTGGATGTAGTAGCAAACCGATCCGACGAGTGCGTTCAATTTCTCCCGAGATGCCGCACTGTGCAGCGCCCTCTTGGCCGTCGTGCGCTCGATTGGTGACAAGTTCAATGATAATTGATGACCTGCTTGCGTTGAATCACACGTTAGCGGCTCCGAGATACCAGTCAAACAGGTTGTGAAGTACGTACTCGCGAGGTCGCAGCGCCTGAACGGCTGAAATGGATCGCCCCGCACCCGGCGGATCCCGTTCAAGTAGGAGGCGACGTGGGTTCTTGTAGTCTGCAGAATGTGGCGCACGCGCTGTTTGTGGCACTGCTCGATTAGCTCGCGCTCCGTGGCCAGTGCAACTCGCACCTCCGCGTCCACTTCTTCCTGCGGACGACTCTGCGGAAACGCCAATGAGTCGTGGTCAGTGTGAGGCACAGATGCAGATGACAAAGATTCAACGAACTACTTACTGTTGTCATTGTTGCAGATGCAGGTATTTCATCGCTTGATGCGGGCGACTCAACGATAGATGACGGCGACTGCTTGCCTTTTTCGGCCTCAACAAGCGCACACTTGTCCACGAGTGCTCCCGTCAGGTCATACGCGGACAGCGGCCGGTCTAAGTCTACGACGCCGCTTGCCATCAAACCAAGCAATCACACAGAACATAAAATAAGTGACGACACTTGCAAATCATTTACGCCCAAAGCATCGATGGTCACGGCAACGCACCGGTCGAGTAGGGTAAGATCGGCACCTCCGTGAGCAGATTGGGCGGGGCATGAGCGAAGTACACGCCGCGCCATGACGTCGTGTGGACGACAGGATCCATGTGCTTATCCACCGGAGTCGATGAAGCTGCGGTCGACGTGCTGTTGCTGGTCATCGCGGAGTGAGAGCGACGGTTAGCGGTGGTGAAAGTAGCCGATCGCAGCGACGAGCGGACCAGCAGCTCTGTTGACGGATCAGGCAGCGACGTCGTGCTCTTCTTGGCCGCGACTTTCGACCACGACTTCGGTCGAGCTTGGTTCAAAGCAGCAGTCGAGTGCGCCTTGCTGGTTGTGGTGCTAGCAGCGCTGCTGCTACGACTGTTGGGGCCAGCACTAGTGTGCGCGATTTCCGCCTTCCGAGACTGCGGCGGTTCTCCTCTCCGCGCTGACTTGGAACTGGTCGATCCAGCCACTGCTGCTACCTCTGCTTCTGCGCGTTTCTTCTGCGCGTGGAACCTCGCCAGCGCGCGCTCCTGCGCCTGCAGCTCGCTGAACGACATAACTTCGCTTAGCCGCTCGGCCTGTCGGTGGGCATAGCTGGACACAGCTAACGAGACTGCTGGTTTGACTGGCTTGGTGTACTGTTGGTCATTGTGCTTGGACTCCTGCGGGTGCTTGGGCTGGGATACGGAGGGAGACAGAGGACGCTTCGTCAGAGGGCGCGACGGCGGCGCTTTGCTCTTCATCGACGCGCTCTTGCTGGGTCGGTGCACCGGTTTTCCCGTGGAGAGTGACCGTCGCAAGTCAAACTCGTCCGCATTATCGGCGTCAGGCTCGTACTTGATCTCTTCAGCGCTCGAATCGCTTCCATCGTCATCTTCGTCCGTCGCGACGTCGATGCGGCGACGGACGCCGCTGTGCTGGCATCTATAGCTGTCGCGACTGCTGTTCGAGCTGCTGCTGTCCTCCTCGCTACTCTCAACGCGCGCGGACGACGTCGGCAGCCCTCCTTTCTTCGCGTACTCTGCCCACATGCTGCTCCCCCCGTTGCCTTTGGACTTGTCTGTCTGCTGTCTGCGCGCGGCGGCCGCGCCCCGCTTCGTTCGTCCGCGCGGCATCGTTTGCCACGGACCGCGGCTGTACGACAGGTATCGCCCGTCGTGTCCGTCCTCACTACTGCTCTCGCTGCTGCTTTCCTCGTTCGCCACGTCCACCAGCGCTGCCGTGACCGCGCTCGCCTGGATCGCAGTCGATCGGCGCGCGTCGAGCTTCCGCGCGGAGGGCGCAGAGGCCGACGGCGGGCGGCCGGTCGCGAGCTTCACGCGCTTGTTGGGCGGTGGCGCGCGCGCCTTGGACAGCGCCGGCCGACGCCGCGGGGGCGCCACCGCGTCGCTGCTGTCGCTCTCCTCGTCCTCGTTGTCGTCGTCGCTGTCGAGCAGCACGATCACGCCGTCGTCGTCCACTGCGCATCCAACAGAAGAGCATCGCGCAGAGCAACGCGTGAGAACAGCGCCATCAACAGCAACACGTCCGGTCGGACGTGGCAGTTCATTAAGAGTCCAGGTCGAGACAAAAAGAACGGAGGCAACGCACCTCGCATCTCACCCAGACGTCGGCAGCAGCTGCAAGCAGCGCGGGATGTAGCAGAGCACGGCGGAGAGCGGTCGACGGACGTACAGGACACACGGGCGGCGCAGACGCAGCGGCAGCGGCGTCTTCTTCACCTCCGCGCTGGTCTTGTGCGCCTTTGGTTTTTGTATCGGGAAATGGATGCGCCCACTTTTAGTGCATATTTGCGCATAAATGATGTATTGATATGTGTTATACTCCAGCATACAGATCGATAAAACACTATTTTGCGGACAATTACAACATTTTGTATTGACCCAAACTACCAGTGAAAATCCTGATTTTGACTTTTATTTTGGGTCAAATGCACAAACATACTGAAAGCTGCGACGTGTGTGGGGTGGATGACCACAGAGCTACTCGTCCATGTCGTCGTCGTCGTCGCCGTCGCCGGCCTTCGGGCGCCGGCGGCTCTGGCGCGCGCGCTCGTCAGCCTCATAGACGCGGCGCAGCTCGTCCGTCGTCCGCGGCGGATTCTCCATGAGCGCGCGCAGCTTGTGCGTGGGCTCGCAGTCGCGGCCGCTGACCATGCAGCTCATCTCGTAGGCCGCGGCATACGCCTGCTTGGCGCCGGCGACGTCTCCGAGCACCACACGCACCTGCGCCAGGTTGTCGTAGTAGATGGTCTTCTCGTGGTGCGCGCCGGGCACGACCACGTTCATGGACGCGATAATGCGCGTCCAGATCTGCGCAATCTCGTCGCGGCGGTGCAGTTGGAACTGCGCCGTCTCGAGCAAGTCGCAGCCCATGGCGTCGAGCGTCCAGAAGAGCAGGTAGTGGTGCTCATGCATCAATCCGCGCGCCATGATGACGTCCACCTGCGCCAGCGTCTCGGGGAAGCCGTCGTCCATCAACGTCTGCTCCTCCTGCTCCATAGCCTGGCGCTCTTGAGAACTCGCCATGCGTCCGCAGTCGCTGCACTTCCACTCGAACTCGAGGCGCTGCGCAGACGCAGAGGTTTGCACAGGGTACGGGAAGACGACGCCCGAGGCGCACACGCCGCGGTTCTGGCACCGGAAAGCACGGCAGATGTCGGGTTGCGCGACGCACGCGTTGCAGAGACAGTCGAAGCCGTAGGACTCGCGCAGCGACTCGCGACGCTCGAGCGTCGGCCGATAGAAAAAATTGCCGTAGTCGATCGACAGCGCGTCGCCCGGCGCGACGTCGCGGATGGCCGTCATCCAGAGCGTGTCGCCCAGCGTCGTGAAGCTGCAGTTGGGCGTGCAGCTGTGCTCCATGCGGCACGCGCTCAGGAACAGCCCGGACCCGCCCAGGTTCTCGAGCTCGTGCGAGTTGGTGTTGAGCACGCCCAGCAGCTTGGCTACGTGCTCGTCGGGGAAGCCCAGCGCGGCGTCCGGGAACACCTCGGGCGCCTGCCGCCGCAGCTGCTGTACCGCCTGCAGCGCGCGCTCGTAGCCCAGGGGCGAGCAGGCGAGCGACAGCACGTGGTCGAGCGCGCGCGGGTCCTTCTCCAGCTTGGCGAGGCACTTGAGCACGCAGCGCGCGCGGTCCACCTCGTCGATGCCGTCGATGGACGCCATGATACCCACGACCACGTTGCGCCGCCCGATGTTCTGCTGCAGCCGCGACGCGTACATCTCGCGCAGCTTGCCCGTGCGCTCGCAGTGGCACGGGCGCCCACCGGACGTCGAGCGCGGTTCCTCACACCCACCACACAGCTCGGTGCTCCATGGCGCGAACACGAACGCGCGCTCCTGGAAGATGACGTCGCCCGCGCGGAAGGCGCGCTCGCTGAAGACCACGCGGCCCTTGGTCGGGTCCAAGTCCACGCGCGCGCCGCACGCGTCGAACGCCGGCGCCAGCTGAGCGGCCGCCATCGTCTTCGCTGGTGTGCCGATCAGGCTTTTGATTTGGATGGAGGTTGGCGCGGCGGTTGGACGCGTCTATGGTCCACTTTAACAGGGTCAGTAACGTTTAAATAAGTAGTCTACAAATCTATGTGACTATTTTAAATCGGACTATAGATGTCTAGTGGCAGTCATGGAAGGCATGGAGACGGCGGCGATGGTCTTTGCATGGGAAGCGTCCGCGTCCGCAGCTCCCGCCACGAGAGACCAAGTGCCTCCGTGAGGAATAAAAGTCGCGTTTCTTTACATTGAGTTCATCCAGCTAAGAGCTACAGGCGAGCAGCTCCAGTGGAGCCGCTGCACGAATAAGACGGGATCACAAACACTTGAGATGCATTTTCATGAACTGCTGGCGCTCGGTGTAGCACGTTCGCTGGATCGAATGGAAGAGAAAAGAAGAGAGCGAAAACGTGTTTAACGGGCGAAGGAGCTTAAGAAGACGGACGACTAAATATAAGGTGTGGACGCGACGTCGACCTTGGACTGGGACGTGTTGGAGCCGTACGAGAGGCTCGGCGCCTCGTACGTGAAGCCCGTGAACATGCTGCGCGGCAAGCCCGATCCGGTGCTCGACTTGCTCAGTGGCGTGCCCGTGACGGGCATCTCAGTGAACTCGCGGTCGAAGTTGGACGTGTCGCCCTCCTCCTTGGACTGTGGGTTGGACGGCTTGAAGGGCGGCTCGGCCCACAGCAGGCCGTCCCAGTCCACGCTCTTGAAGAATGGGTGCGCCTTGACCTCGGCGGCGCCGCGGCTGCCGAGCCGCTTCTCCGGCTCACGGTGCAGCAGCAGCGAGATCAGCGATGCGGCGTCGCGGCTCAGGTACTTGGGCAGCTCGAGCGGCGCCTCACGGATGCGCGCGAACAGCTCCTGCCGGTTGCGCGTGTACCACGGCGGGAGACCCGTGAGCATCTCGTAGAGCACCATGCCGAGCCCCCACCAGTCGACGGCTGTACCGTGGCCCTTGCGCGCCAGCACCTCGGGCGCCAGGTACTCGGGCGTGCCACAGAGCGAGGTGGCGCCGCTGTCGACCTCCGTGACCTGCTCCTTGGCGAGCCCGAAGTCGGCGAGCTTGATGTGACCCATCTCGTCCAGCAGGATGTTCTCGGGCTTGAGGTCGCGGTAGACGACGCCAAGCGAGTGTAGGTGCTCGAGCGCGACGACGAGCTCGGCCGAGTAGAAGCGCGCCATGTGCTCGTCGAAGCGGCCCATGCGCGAGAGGTGGAAGAAGAGCTCGCCGCCCGGGCAGTAGTCGAGCACGAAGTAGAGCTTGGCGGGCGTCTGGAAGGCGTAGTGCAGGCCCACGATGAACGGGTGGCTGGCCACGCTGAGCACGCGGCGCTCTGTCTTGGTGTGCTCCACCTGCTTGCGTTTGAGCAGGTGCGCCTTGGTCAGGATCTTCATGGCGAAGATCTTGCTGTTGTCCTTCTTGCGCACGAGCGTCACCTTGCCGAACGAGCCCTTGCCGATGACGCGGATCAGCGTGAAGTCCTCCAGCCCGATCTTGTCATCGAAGTTGGTGCTGTCCACGAGCGCGTCCAGCTCGCGAAGCAGGCTTGAACCCGCGCTGTCCGTCTCGGGCGAGCTCATGCTCGTCCCTCTTTGTCGATCGAGGAAGGAAGTTCTAATACGGCGAGCGCGGAGAAGCCCTTGGGTCCCCTCGCCTGCACGTAGACGCTTGAAAAGTACGCCACCTGCAGAACAGGAAGCAGGAGAACGCGCGTGGCGTGGCGTGGTGTGGGTCCACCCTCAAGTCTCAACACGCCGTCGCCACGTCGCGCAGTCGCTCGGCCGGTCGCGGCGTCGTCCCGGCCCCTCGCCGCCCACAGACTGCAGGAGCAGAGACAAGGAAAGAGCGCCAGTCCAGTGCGTCCCCTGCGAACGGAGAGACGCGGCTAGAGATAGGAGGAAGGAGAGGCAAGAAGAGGGGGAGGAAGGAGCGGCGGAAGGAGCTTGTTCGTCGGTCGGCTGGTCGACGCTTTCTGGTTTCTGAACTCGTCAGTTTTCCCCCTTCCAGCCAGGGTACGCGGCGCGTAACCCCCTAGTGTACCCAGTACCCACCAAGAAAAAAATCCGATGCGGCCAGGAGAGTCCTACGTCTTCGCGCCTAAAATTAAAAAGCGTATCCCCAATCCATTACATACCCAAAATAGTTTATTTTAGGATTTGCAAGCGCCACCACACTTTGTAACCTCAAGAAAAGACGGAAATGGCGGGAAGAAGACGCGGCGGCAGGGCGGAGGCGGAGACGGCGGCGACGGACGCGGAGGACGCGCCGAGGGACGCGAGGCGGTTCACGTGGGACGAACGGCGGCAGCTGGCGCTGGACGTGTGCTCCTTGGCGGCACCCGACGTCCCCGGCGCGCTGCTGATCGTGCGCAACTTCCAAGACGACGCCGAGCTGACGGTGCGCGAGGTGCTGCCGGAGAACGAGCGCGTGGGCGCCTGGGACGCCGCGCACGCGCACAAGGACGCGCGAAACAACATGATCCCGCCCGTGCACGTGGCGGCTGACAGCGCACTGGGGCTGGACGACCGCATCCAGCTCGAGTGCGAGCTGGACCTGGACGCGGCTAGCGACGCGCTGCTGCAGGCGCTGCGCGCGTATGTGGACGCGTGCTTCCTGCCGGTGTTGGCGCCCAAGCAGAACTGCGCCATCTGTCAGGGCCTGTGGTCCTGCGGGCGCGTGGCGGCCTGCGGCAACGACGCGTGCGGCCTGCGCGTGCACGAGGAGTGTTTCGGCGTGCTGTTGCGCGCGCAGGGCGACGACGGGCCCTGGCGCTGCCCCTCGTGCCTGCTGGGCCGCGAGCTGCTCTGCGCCGTCTGCATGCAGGCGGGCGGCGCGCTCAAACCGCTGGCGACCGCCGCCGCCACCGCCGCGGCCCTGGGCGCGCCGCTGCCGGCCACCAGCGCGGCCACGGACGCCGAGCAGAAGTGGGTGCACGTTCTGTGCGCGTTGGCCATCCCGGAACTGCTGCTGCGCGACGTGCCCACCATGGAGCCCGTGGACGGCTTCGACGAGATCGAGAACGGCCGCTTCCGCTACCTGTGCAGCGTGTGCCGCAAGCGCGGCGGCGCGTCCGTCATCTGCGAGCACGAGGCCTGCAACGTCGGCATGCACCCGCAGTGCGCGGCCGACGCTGGGCTCATGATTGGCACCGAAGACAACCCCACGGGCGTCTTCTGCGAGAAGCACCTGCCGCTGGCGCGCGTGCCCGGCGCCACGCGCTGGATCAGCGACGAGGACCTCGTTGAGGATATCATGAGCGAGTACTCGCTCGACGAGGAGCTGGGCGACGAGCTGCTGGGCCTCGACGCCTCCTCTACTGCTGCTGGCGGCGACCGGTACGCGTTCATCCTCGAGTCGACGCCCTTCCTGGCGCGCAAGCTGTCGCTCTTCGGCCGCTTCTCAATCTCCCGTGCGCCGCCGGCCTTCTCCTCCGGCTCACGTCTCAAACCCAAGAAGGTCGAGCTGACGGCACGCGATGTACGCGGCGTGCACCCCAGCGCGTTCGCCGCGCCGAGCGCCCTGCGGAACGCCACGCAGAAACTGCAGGCGTCCGTGTTCCCGCCGCGCTTGGCACCGGTGGAGCAGCAGAAGCTCGGACTGCCGCCGTTCCCACAGCGTGAGGCGGCTGTCGGGGCCATCGTCGAGTACTTTGTCAAGGAGCAGGACGCCTGGGAGCGCGCGCGCGTGCTACAGTGGGACGCCGCGCGCGCCATGCACCTTGTGCAGCTCGTGCGCACGTCCCAGCGGCTGTACGCGACGCTCTCGAGCGCCAACACGCTCGTGTTGTACCTGCCGGACGAGGAGAATCTCGTGGACGGCGTGCGCGTCAAGCTCTACCGCCCATGGACCGACAAGGCGGACGACAAGGACAGCAAGAACAGCAGCAACAGCACATCAAGTAGTAAGGACGCGGCTGTGAGTCGCCAGTGGCGGCCCAAGCCCAGGCAGTTCGCGGCCAGTACCACGGGGTAACAGCACTCGAAGGTGGGATGCTTATAAAGGTGCGTCTATTACCCCCTCTCCATCATCCCAACCTTATCTGCTGCGCCTCCCAGCTGATCCCATGCCTTTCATGCGCTGTTAGCTGGACTTGGAGAGCTCAACGGCGCGTGTGTGCGTCCCGTCCCCTCGCCAACCGCTTGCGCCGCGTCTCCGACCCCGCTGCAACCCTAGCGGATGCGGCAGTTGGAGGCTGCTGCTTCTCTCGCCAGGCCGCCCGTCGGGCTCTCCGTCCTCCTCCTCTTTGCTCGTCCGTCCTCATTCTGCAAGTTGCTGGGATCCCCACAGACCAACTGGAAGACCAAGACGAGCATGCTGCGGTCGGACTGGGAGCTTGTGTCGCCCTTTACGTGGCTGGACACGCTGGCGGACGAGGAGGCGCTCATGGGCGGGCTGGAGACGCCGTTCCCGTCGTCGGGTCGTCAGCGTGGGGGCCGACAATATGGACGCGGCCGCGGGGGTCCACGGGGCCCTCGTGGTCCGCGTCCCGGTCGCAACCAGGGCCCCCACGCGGACAAGCCGCAGACTGCGAAGCGTCCGCAGCCGAAGGACGAGAGCGCCAAGTGGACGGACGCAGACTTCTTCGTGGACCTGCCGATGGGTTCGCAGGCGCTGTCCACGGTGGTCCCCACGACGCTGGCGCCTCCTGCGCAGCGCTCCAAGCGCGGGGACCTGGCGTACTACACGTACTCGTATAACACGTGCTTGACGGTGGACGACAGCGGTCACCGGGTGAGCAGCACGCGTCGCCGGTACGAGGACTCTGCGGGGCGGCTCAAAGCGGTGCACAAGCGCGAGATCGGGGACCGCGACGCGCTTGAGTCGACGTGGACGCGCGCGGACGAGAGCGCGCCGCGGCGGCTGGAGGAGAAGGTGACGAACGGGTCGGTGGACGCGTTCGAGAACGCGTGGGCCCACACACCCTTCGGTGCAGCGGAGCAGCGAGCCAAGGCGCGCGGGGCGAGCCATCAGGACGAGCTGCCGGATCAGCCACCGGTCGAGGACATCATCCCGTAGGGATGCGGAAGGGATGGATGCGGAAGCGGATGAAGATGAAGATGAAGATGAAGATGTGGACATGAGACTGGTAGTTTTCTTTGAGGATGGGAGACATTCCGATGGTGGAGTAATTTTCTTTTTCTTTTTTTTTGTTTGTCTTTTTTTATATATATTTTATTATTAACAGCAGGACAACTTTTTGAATACTGAATGATTGCTTGGCTATCAATAATACACTGTGGGTTGAAAGCGATCGCGTAATTTACGCGTGACTATGATCGGACTGACCATAAGTCGTGGGCGCATTACACCTTATGAATGAAAAATTACCACCCGTAGATAGAAAAATAAAAATAATAAAAGATGGCGCCGTTGGTGTTCAACTCAGATGGGTGAAGTACAGGCGCATATCTCAACTAACTTGAAGTTTTCATTTTATGAAATTTTCTATACTCACCACTCTCTTCGGTAAGTTAACCAGTCTGTAAACAGATACTGCTGTTCACTATGAGAATTCATTCTACCTTTCAACTACACCGAAGAAAACAAATACAGCCTATAACTTCACCATCCATTCTCAGACCTGCAGCCTCGTTCCCAGACTATCCCCATCAAGTCGGTATCTGAGATCAACGTCCATTGTCTCTGCAGGTGTCCACCATGCGCGTAAATGCCTATCACTAACGGAGATAATGCCGATGACATACATGTGCGTGTGCATACATGTGCATGTGCATGCAGGAGCCTCCCCTATCTGTCGCATAGACGCTCGCGTCTCAAGGCTGCGCCTGCGTCCACCTCTCATCTCTCATGCACTTCCCATTCCGCCACGCGAAGAAGAAGAAGACGGCAAGGATGGACCCATCAGCTGCTGCCGCTACTACTACCAATGATGAAGCCGCAGGACCGCTGTTCGCCATGGTGTGCGTAAACAACGTGAACCGCAGCCCAGCGGCGCACGCGTCGTTGCGCGCGGCGGGGCTGCGCGTGCGCTCGTTCGGCGCCGGGCGGAGCGTGACGTTCCCCGGCGCGACGCCCACGGACAGCCGCGTGTTCAAGTTCCGCACGCCGTACGAGACCATACACCGCATGCTAAAAGGAGAAGACGCCGAACTGTTCGCGCGCAACGGCGTGCTGCGCATCCTAGAGCGCGACATGTGCGTCAAGCGCGGGCCCGAGCGCTGGCAGAGCCTCACCAACAAGGACCTGCTGACCATCGACGTGGTCGTCTGCCTCGACTACGCCATGTTCATCACTGTGCTCGAAGGTGCGTGCTCGACAGCGACTGAAGACGGATGGTATGGCCACTAACGGATGTGTGTGACCAATGCAGACATCCGCATGCGCATCCGGCTGAGCTTCAAGCCCAAGCGGCTGCACGTCATCTGTCTGGAGACGGAGGATACTCCCGAGGACGCGGACAGCGGTAGCGCACGTGCGCGGGAGCTCTGCGAGCAACTTAATGCGCCGCCGGAGCAGCTCACCGAGGAGCGCGTGCAGCGCGTCGTCGAGCAATTCGAGCAGCGCCACGCGCTGCAGATGTTCTACCTCGGCCTGCACTTTTGAGCGCGTGCCAGCGCTCTAGGACGCGGTAAGTTATTGATAATGCAGCCGACGCAATGGGTCGACGTGAATCCGCTGGCGACCGCTGGGGCTTTCGACGGGGCCGCGGGTGCTTCATAGAGGCGGCCCGCGTGCGCGTCTACTGCATACGCTGCCGGGGCTGCTGCTTGCGCCGGATCTACAGGAACAAATACGAAACTGCAACGGCGATTGGCGCCACCAGCGGCCAGGGCGCGCCGTCCGCTGATCGCTCGCTCCTTTGCCTTCCCATCGCGATCGCGGGATCCCCAGCGCACGTGCACGCAGTTGACGCCGCGCCGCGTTATCATCATGTCGGCCGCCATATCCGCTGTTCAATGAGGTGTCGCTATAGAGAACGACTGTAAATGGAACAGGTTACACTCGCGGGTTACGCTGAGCGCTTTCTTTCGCACGACCACCTGGTTTCCGCGAACGCTGCTTGGAATCGAATATCATTGATTTTAGCCAATCATAGCGCTTAATAGTCACTATTTTGGTCCAATCACCGCTTCGACAGACGCCCCTAGGGAAAGCCTACCCCACGTTTCATTGTGCGATCGCAACGTGACATCGCCGGTCTTGCCTGCGTACCGTACGGTACATCCGCATACTAAAACCAAGTGAGCCGCACCGAACACCTGCGTAACCTTTGGCACATCAGACTGTGTCATCTAGCAAGTCGCGCCGTAACGTTAACGTACCCCCGACTAAGAGAGCTGCTGGCACTCCATCATCCCTCACTTTACATTATCGCGGCCCCCACCATATCCCCATCGGCGGCGGCAACGGTGTCTCGGTATCCCACAGTGCCTTTGCGAGTGTCTGCCGCGCCCGGGTGGCCTCTACGCGTGTTGCAACCCGCGCGCGTCGTCCATCCGCGTGCCACGCGCATTCTCGAGCCTGCTACAGTCGCTTAGTTGCGTCTCCCAACTTCGGTCTTTATATCTGCAGCACATCACAGCATGCCGAGCGCTAGCGCATCGGCGGAAGACCGCGAGCGGCGGCGGCGGCCGACCGCGGACGCGCGCAGCCACTCGCGCGACCCGCCGTACTCGTCGCACCGCTCCGCATCCCGCGATCCGTCCCGCGACCGCGAGCACAGTCACTCACGGGAGCCGACGTCCTCCTCCCACCGGTCTGAGTCGCGCGACCGCGAGCGTAGTCATTCGCGAGAGCCCACGTCTTCTTCCCACCGGTCCGAGTCTCGCGACCGTGGCATGTCGAGGGACCGGCACCACCGCTCGCCGTCGCGCGAGAAGCGCGGCAATAGCGGGACGAGCAGCAGCGCGCACACGAGCAGCAGCAACAGTCGGAAGCGGCCGCATGTACGGTACGCGGCGCCCTCGGACGCACCGGCGCTGACGGCGAGCGCATCGCGCAGCGGGTTCCTGCGCAAGCAGGCAGACAACGAGCAGGGTGCGTGGAACCGCTACTTCTTCGTCATCAAGTCCTCGACGATGCTCTACTACTTCAACTCGGAAACCGACGAGGCGCCGCGCGGCGTGATCGACCTCGAGTTCCTCACCGACCTCAAGCGCAACAGCGACTGCCTGCAGCGCGCCGTGGGCGGCAGCGAGCACTGCTTCCGCGTGTCGGGCAAGCTGCCATCGTCCGTGCGCGACAAGATGCGCCCGCTGTACCTGGACACGGAGAGCGCCGAGGACGCGAACGCGTGGATGGAGGCGCTGAAAGAGCACCGCTTCACGCTCGCCAAGCATGAGCGCTCGGTCGCGAACGAGGTGCAACTGGACCAGACCAAGCGCTCGCTGGCCAGGCTCGAGACGGAGCAGGCGCAGCAGCAAGCCAAGGATCGAACAACGAACATCCTGGCCAACCGCGTGCTCGACCGGCTGCGGAGACTGGCGCTGAGCAACGAAGAGGTCACGGCGGAGGACCCGCTGACCAGCAGCAGCGGCAGACAAGATGAGACGGACGACAAGAGCGAAAAGGTAGACTTGCTGGGCAGTCTGCAGGCCATGGAGTCGGTCGTGAGCGAGCTGCAGCTCAAGGTGGCGGCGCAGCATCAGACGATCAGCAAGCTGCGCGAGCAGGTGGCCGAGCACGAGCGCAAGCAGCGCGAGAAGGCGCTCAAGTTCGTGGCAGCGAGTTTCAAGAAGGCGGCGGCCAACCGGCAGAACCGCAGCATGACGACGGCGCCCAAGCAATGGCCCGTGAGCAAGCCGGTGGTCGAGCCCGAAGACGAAGAGGACGACAACGTGCCGTCGTCCACATCCTCGAGCCTCACGAGCGCGCTGGAGGACCCGGACAAGCTCTCCGCTTCTGGCAGCCGCCCCAAAAGCACGTCCAACGCCATGGCGCTGTTCACGCGCACCAAGAACATGGCCGCGCGCAGCAAATCCAAGTCCAAGAAGGACGACGGCAGCGACGACTCATCCCCGGGCAGCACGCTGGGCTCGTGCATCGAGGAGGTGGAGGAGCCCAAGCTGTCGCCGTCGACCGGCAGCCGCCTGCCGATCCGGCTGCGACGTAACACATCGCTGGACCCACCCTCTGCAGCTACCACAACCAAGAGCACGACTGCTAGCGGCGGCGGCGGGCTCGTGAGCGTGTTCAAGAAGCGCGCGACCAAGTCGTCGGCTCCAGCGGCCGGTCTGAACGACTCGTCCTCGTCGGCAGCGTCCAACACTCGGGAGTCCGAGGAGGAGACCGTGTCGATCGCGTCGACGGACGACTGCACGTCGGTGGAGAGCGCCGCCACGGCCAGCAAGGCCGCTCACAAGGCCAAGACGAAGACCAAGAGCAAGGACAAGGACAAGGACAAGGAGGACAAGCTGCCCAAGGGCTGGACCAAGCATGAGAGCCGCAGCAACCCGGGCCAGTTCTTCTACGCGCACGTGTCGGGCAAGACGAGCTGGGTCGTGCCCAAGGAGGACCCAAGCGAGCCTGAGGCCGAGGACGGAGACGATGACGCCGACGTGAGCGACGCGAGCGAAGACGAGGATGACGGCAAGGCGTCCACCGCGTCCGCAAACGCGGGCACCAAGCCGGCCGCCAAGAAGAAGAAGGGCTGGGTGTTCAAGCTGCCGCGCAAGCTCACAGCCGCCACGTCCTCTTCGCCCAGGACGGCCGCGCCGTCCGCCTCACCGGCCGCTACAGACGCCGCGTCCGCGTCCGCGTCCACGTCGCCCATCGAGCACGACGAGAGCCACCACGAGTTCTGAGCAAGGTGCTCACACCCTGACACTATAAAACAGCAAAAAGCTAAAACATGTATACCACCGACACTTCCGCGCTGTTCCTCTTCATCACTTGCATGACAACAACAACACCATACGTCACGTAGACAACCAGACAAGGAGCGACACTGGTCCATTGGGACTGATTCATTTGGTGGGTGGCGCATGAAGTCCGCGCGTGCTCCTTCTGCGTCGCTGTCCGCCTCCTTACGCACCTCGCTCAGGACTCCGACGGTTCCAGGGCAGGCTCATCCTCGGTAGCTGGCGCGCCGCTCCTCCGAGGGGAACTTGATGTGATTGTGGCGCGAGAAGAGCGCCAGGGGCGTGATGGCCACGGCCATGACGACGAGCGCCACGCCCGTTTTCCGCTGCCAGTTCTTGGTCTGCAGCCACCAGCCGCCCGCCGGCGACCACGTGTACTTGGGGTACGGGTACTGCTCGCTGCCGCCCATCGCTTCGCTTCGCCTTGTCCGCTAGACGCTCGACGCTTCGACGCTCCGCTGCAGGCGCCCGAGTTAGTCGGTCAGTCACGAATGGGGAGGGAGTTTGTGCGGAGGGGGCGAGCCCGCGGAGAAAAACCTCAGCAGCGGGCGTCCCGGTGGGCTGGGCAGCTCACTTCCGAGAAAAACCTCACTTTGGTGTGGTCAACATTAGTAATACAGCTATAGAGCATATGTGCTCTTATAGTGAGTACGTTCACATTCTACACTTGGCGAGCACGTCAACCAGGTCAAGTTGCTGCCTAGTCAATCGACACCAAGCACCACTAACATCAGCATCATGCAGGCGAACTCATACTCTTCTTTCTTTCCCTCGCTTTGTGGGCTTGGTACATGCAGACTACAGGCAAACAAAATCGATTTCTTGACGGGCGGAGCGACGAGAAAGGGATCGGCGCCGCCCGCCGAGCGATGTCTCTGTCGTGTCTTCCTCTGTCGTGTTTTCTCCTTCCAGCTCTTCCCAACCCTCTCAGTCTACTGCTAAAGGACGGCAAGGACCCGCCATCTCATCTCGCGCTCGAGTTCCTCGAAGTGTCTTGGCGCTGGGTGCGTACAGGCGTCGTACGGGGCGACGCCAGCACTGCCACCGACCGCTACGGGCGCTTACTGGAAGGCTTTCCGTTTGCCCATGCGCTCGTACTGCGCGACCATGCTCGTAGTGCGCGCGGCGAGGTCGCGCGTCTTGTCGATCACCTGGCGGTAGACCGAGTTCTGCGGCGTGCCCATAACGATGCGGCCCGCCTGCGAGTCGATCTTGGCGTCCAGGCGCGCGTTGCGGATGAGGTTCACGATCCACTTCTCGGCTGCGTCGGCGTCGTCTGCCATGGCCAGCTTGCTCGCGAGCATCTTCATGTCGATCGTGCGGTGCACGCGGCAATACATCTCGAAGATGGCGAGGCGCGCGGCCTCCATAAAGTCGCTCAGGTTCTTCTCGTACAGGAAGAAATCACTCGCGAGCACCACCTCGCACTCGCGCAGCTTCTCCTGGGCCGTCTCGAAGTCGAACTGCACGAACAGGCACTCGACAAAATCGATGATCGGGTCGCGGTACGTCTTGTCGTCCACGCGCAGCACGCGCAGTAGCTCCTTCGTCAGGTTGCGGCGGCGCTTGTGCAGGATCACGCCCGCGCACAGGTACCGCAGCAGCCACGGCGCGTTGCTCTGGATGGCCTCCACGCAGCGCGTCTGCAGCATGAAGTCCACGATCGCGTCGCGGCCCTCCTCGTGCCACGCGAACACGAACAGCGCCCAGTGCAGCAGCCACGTGCGCTGCTGCAGCTGCTCCACCGGGGTCATCACCGACTGTATGATCGTTCACCAAGTCATCACTACGTCAGTTCTTCGTCAAGCGACGACTACGAGAGATTGAAAGGGTCACGTACGTTGTTCTCAATGACGTCGTGGATGCGGGAAATGTCCGTGAGCGCCTCGTCCCAGCGGAAGATTAGGATCTCGGCCGCGAGCTTGCCCCACAGCGCGTTCAGGTACTGCTGCGACGCGTTCGGGATGAGCACGCCGTAGTACGTCAGGTACGTCAGGCAATCCTGGTAGTTGCCGCACTCATACTGCAGCTTGGCATATTTGTACAGGCCGTCTAGCACCGCCGGCGTGATCTGTTCCCATGGAGTTCCATCGTACACACGTTAGAGGAGTGGTCCCCAATCCATCAATCCAATACGACAATACACAACGTACACCCTCGTTCTGCTCGAGGTGGGCGGCGGTGAGCAGGTTCTCGCTCTGGAGGCGCAGGATCTTCTCCTCGTCCTCGATGAGCTCGAGCATGGGGCGGCACTCGTTCTTGGCGAAGCTGAGCGCGTCTAGGATCTCGCCGCGGCGGTCCTCGAACTCGGCGGGCACGTCCGTCGTGTTGTGCAGCGTCTGGAAGATCTCGACAGCGAAGTCGGCCATGTTGGTGGGCTTGAGCAGCGCCAGCTTGGCGGCCATCAGCTGCGCCTCGTCGTACAGCTCGTTGCTCGACAGGAAGTCGATCAGCGGGAACATGAAGTGCAGGTCCATGAAGGGCGCCAGCTTGTTGGTCAGGTCGTACTTGGCGTCCGGCACGGCCGTCGACACGGGCGCCGCGACCGCGACCGCCTCATTCTCGTCCTGCGAAGACATGGCGAGCGTTCTCTGTGCGGGGGAGCGGGGGGAGCGAGGGGAACCGAGGGGGAAGGAGGAGAAGCGAAGCCTTTCACCCGATACTTGGTCGCTGGCGCCAAGGTGTTCTCCAGGGTATTGGGCGGAAATGAGTGGGCGCGGCCCGACCTGGCTATTTATGGGACCCAAGTACGTAAATAACGCGTCAGCGTTAGAAAACGGTTAGTATACGTTTCTTGTTAGAAAATGTTAAAAAAGATTCAGTTTACCGTAGAACAGGTTATATCCGACCATAAGTTATATCCGACAAAAACTCTTGAATAATCAAAAGTGGTACAGAAGAACCGAGAAATTATGTTATCTCTGGCACTCCAACTTGACTGGGGATGCGACCAAGCAAAATTTGCCTTGACAGAGTTAATTTTGACCCAGCCATGACACCTGTCCACCAATCACGCCAGCGACCAAGACAGCCTGGACGGAGGACGACGCCAGAAGCAATACAAGCGCGTGACGGCGACGTATGAGTTCCGCCTGCAAGTTCGTTGTTTTTTCGAGGCAAGCACCATGGTAGCGACACTCCAGCGGTTCTTCCGGGGCCTGACGGGTACTAAGCGCGACACCAAGAGGAAGAGCGTCTATCTGTGGGCCAAGTATGTAACCGGGCGAGCTTTACACCCGGTTATTTAGGCTTACACAGGTGCGCTGTATGAGGAAGCGAAACTCTTTAATGCTAATATGTACGAATAGCGTACAAATTTATAATAAAAGAAGGGTTTTGGCTTTAGCGCAAATCGAGAACTGAGTTGACGAAGTTAAGCGCCTCGTCTGGCCCTGCCGGACGAGCGCAAGGTCCCTAACTTCTACTATCCTATATATTCATTGTGGGAGGTACACACGGTTGGACGTGAGAGTCCCACCTGGAAGGAAGAACTGTGATTGGTAGAAATCGGGGGTTTTCTACCAATGGGAAAACTGGAAAAGCGCGGACAGCCAATGAGTGGCTGTCCGATAATACAAGTACTTAGTGTGGCATACACTAGTCCTGCCAGGGACCGAACCGAGGCTAGTGTGGACACACCAAGCTCGCACAGTACAGTACTGGACTGTACCCAGCAGCGTACCCGGGTACGCTGTGTGTAACCCTGTTACAAAGTATCGCACCAAGGTCGAGACAGCTGGCGAGTACGGAGTGTCACGAGCGATGATAAAGATCCGAAGCCCCGGTATTGCTACCGTACTGCCAATGGACACTGAGCTCCAACTAGTCGAGTGGATCAATGCATATCGGGCGGAGGGGGCCTCTGTGTCAGGCTTAATGTTGCAGCTAAAGTGTAACTGGGCTAGCCAGTTACGCGGCGTACACGTGCGCGTGTACGAGGAAGCGTTGACTTGCTCTAACTATAGACTGTACGGTTCACCGTACAGTGCTATAATAAAGAAGGAACCGGGAGCTTTGTATCGAAATGAGAACTGTATTAGTTGTTTAGCGCCTCACTTGCTTGGCGCGGGGTCCTAACCTCCTAAACCTAGTATATGCATTGTGACAGGCGCTCGTGGTTGGCCGCGAGCGCCGCACCCTAAATGAACGACTCTTATTGGCTA